>OMLB01035301.1:16315-35867 GCA_900302555.1 Myripristis jacobus | reverse complement strand
TGTAGTTGTTTTTTATTTTTTTCTCCAAAATGCCTGAATAGAATGTTCAGAAATAGCAGCTTCCCGTTTCTTTGAACTGACTTCATTTCTCAGAGCTGGAAGTCTTGAAACCTTTTATTTGTAAGCTGTCACAGACGTTTGGAGCCATCTGAGGTACCGCAACTCGGCAGTTTCACACTCTGTTTTTTTTTTTTTTTTTCTGTCTGAGACTCAGACTCCCACTTGCGTCTCGGTGGCCTCATAGACGATTTTGCTGTGGTCATCGCAACGGCTGTTGATTTAACAAGATTGTGGGTGCTTGTGTGTGTGTGTGTGTGTGTGTGTGTGTTTGTCCTCATGCGTGGTCACTTCTCTGGGCTTCATTGAGAGGGAAAATGATATTGTCACACTAGTCCTGTAGAGTTTCGCGCTAGTTTAAGAGTGAGATCACGTTAGCGGTTTGGAGAGGGAGGTGTTGGGATGTGAGGCTCGCACCTCGCTGTATTTTTAGGCCTGCATGACTTCAGAAGTTGTTTTGACAGACGTTTCAGGTCCTACTTACAAGTCCTCTAAATGTAAAAACATTGGTACAACTCAAAATAGCACACACTCCACTGTCATGCCTCTAAAATTGACAGATAAAAATTATATTCCAGTGCATAGCTTTGACTTGCAGGTTTTGTGTTTAAACAATTGGCTCTCCCATTGTCCATGGTGTGTGTATGTATGTATATATGTGCATGCATGCTTTTGACTATATACGCACCATTGTCTTCAGGTGTTTGTAAGTTGCATGTGTACACGTGTGTGTGTGTGTGTGTGTGTGTGCCTGTATTTCCATGCCTTCCTTGTGGTTCTCAGTTGCCTAGAAAGACCCACCCATGGGACCCTTGCTGTGACCCCTCCAGGCATCCCTCAGAGTGCCTAAAGGTTACCACGGAGATTGGGCACAGAAGAAGAAGCATGGGTGGGGCAGAGAGAGAGTCTGTGTTACCATGGTGATGATGAAGTGGGGGCGTTACTAAGGAGATAGGTTGAGAAAAGGGCTCAGGAGGATCCAGTAAGATGGAAGAAAGAAAGGAAATATAATATAGGAGTGTGTTTACATGGTCTAGGTGAATAGGCCAGCATGTATAGTTGTTTCTAAGCCAAAAGCCTCTTAACTTTGAAACCCCAGCGACTGCCTGCACTTAGATGTTTTCTGCCATAGGAACATACTTGCCTTAAAAATATTCCCTTTCTTGTTTTGTTTTTTTTTTTCTCCAGTGGAGTTTCTAGACTCCAAGAGCATCTTTGATTCTTTGGGGATAGCCGCAGCACTTCTAGCATCTTTCTTTTTAGATATTGCATCTAGATGTATGAAAGAGTATTTTTTTAAGGCTGTGCTCCAGGATTTAAATTGTCTGCAACTTCTTCTTCTTCTTTTTTTTTTTTGTACATAACAAAACACAGACATTGATTTCACCCAGGGCTGAAATGTTAAGAACTCTTTACTGATCATCATAATGAGAAATCATTGGACATTGTGTCGATTGATCAAGCCACCGTGGGGAAGCAATCACTGCGGGGAAGTTGGGGCTCGGTTACAGATCACACAGAAGGGAGCGGCGTACGCATGGCAGCGCATGTGATGAATGCACTGACAAAACGAATAGAGGATGTAAAATAAAAACTATCCTCCGCCGCCTGTTTTTGATGGAGGATGTATGTCGAGCTCTCCGGAGCCGTTAAACAAGCTTGATCATTTGCTTTGCGAAATGTCCAAATAAAGTCTTGAAGTATAAAGAAAAAAAAATTTTTGCACACTCTGTCTGCAGCTAAAATAAGATCAGAGGCTTTGAAGCTAACGGAGTCTGTATCCTTCATCTTCACAATAAAGGTCTCTAGCAAAATTCTTCTCTTCTCTTCTCTTCTTTTCAAGAATCACCGATCCCTTCTACAATAAGTATCATCCTTATATTTGCCAAGCGTAAGGTGGACAGTCACTGTCTGACATTTGAATTCTAATAAAAGGCCATAACTGTCTGATATGTTAGTCCACCAATATATACCACGGTGCTCTGGGGGGAACAGTTTTCCCGTGTGCTGCATCTGCAACAATTACTGTACCTTTGTCCTTTTCTGGGGGTTATGAATCCTCGGTGTCCTTCCTCCAGCAGGGTGGCGTTACTCTGACCGGCTGTGACCACCAGCTCCATGGTGATAACACTTTCAAGATGTGTTTTCCTTTTTTTTTTTTTGTACAGTGTGATTTTTACATGGTCAGTGGAGAAAAGCAGGGAGACACACGGGGGCACAGATGGCCTGTGGGTAATTGTAATGAGCGAGAGAGAGAGAGAACGACACAGAGAGAGAGAGAGAGAGAGAGAGTCTGTCCTTGACCTTCAAATACTGACTAGACAGTGGTGACTGTGGATCTGCCAATGCACACCATAGGGAAGCATCTCCAACACGCCTATTTATACACACACACACACACACACACACATATACTGATTTATACACTTGAATGACCTGCTCACATATATTTCAGGCTGCTCTAACCAATCGAGTAACTTTACACTGACCTCATCTCTTCTATTTGTGACCACTTTGGTCAGCTGCAGTTTCCCACCACAGTGAGTGTGCATCCTGCAGAGAGTTACTGTACCCATCCTCTGCCGAAGCACCGGTCTCCGTGCTGTATGGAGATGAGTCATATTGAAAGGCTAATGAGTTCACCTAATCCACTGTGCCTTTTTTTCTATCTCTGATGCCACGCTGGAGCCACGGGACCCTAATGGGAATAGTGACTTTGTGAAACATTGCAGACTGTATGAGCTAAGGGTACATTCTGTCTGTTAGGGGTGTGTGACCAAAAGAAGGGTGCCGGTGATGTGGATGTGTGTGTGAGCGGCGATCACGTTCACTGATTACACAGAAAGTAATTTGTAGGCTAAGAGTGAGATAGTGACAATGGAGAGAATGAGGCTTTCTTTTCCTTTAAAAAAATCAGGATGCGCTCAATTCATTAGGAATAGACTATAGCTCTTTACAGCCCATTTCTCAGATAGGATTGTTTAATCATAGTCATTGTTTAGTCATATTTTTTCATACCAGTAATTTTTTTTACCCATGACCCCGAATAAATCTTTGTCATTTTCATTCCATAAATGCAATATATCCCATGGACACTCAGCATGGGCTGATATTTAAAAATTCAGCAGGTTTGAAACTGGTTTTCTCAGTGGTTCTCACTGCTGGTTTCTCACTGTTATATATATTTTTTTCAGGCAGGAAAACAGTGGTGTTGATCTAAAGGTTAGAAAATACCAATATTGGGATTTTTTTTTTTCTTTAAAGTAATAAATAAATAAATAAATCCAATTTTATGAGATGAGGTAGTTTGTTTATAACTGCATAATTGATTGATACTAGACTATTTTTCTTTTCAATTCCTAACCTGAGCCAATTCTACAACATTTTGATGAGATTTTGCAAAAGTATGCATGAATTGAATGACAATAATAAAATAATAATAATAATAATAATAATACATTTTATGTGTATTGCACTTTTCTCGCTACTCTAAGAGACTTTACAGAAAACTGATAAAATCACATGAAATAGTAGATTAAAATACTACAGAATGTAACAACAATGACCCAATTACAATTGTCATTATTTGACTTTTAGTGTCTCAGAGGCTTTTCCACTCTCGCAAGAATACAGCTCTGGTGGAAAATTTAAAAACACTGAATATTAGCGCAAAACATTACCTATCAGCATCTTCAGTGAAAAAATATCGGTACCAATTTCAGACTTCAAAAACCCCATTTGCTCAAGCGCTAGGGAGTGCATCAGTAAGGAAAAAATGTAGCCGAAACTTGGGCAAAATGCTGGCTGGCTCCTTCTCAGACTGAGAGAGCGTGGTTTCTCAAATGCAGTGCACAACACTGACCTGTAAATTACATAAAGCAATATGACCCAGCTTCCCCTGCTTTTATTCTTCCCTTACTCTGCTCTGTCTTTATCCCTTTCACCTTACCCCTAGCGCTATCTCTCTCACACACACACGCAAACACACTGTAGGCACACTCTCCATCGCTTCCAACTCCCCAACCCACACCCACACACATATACACACTCCCTCTCTCCCAGACGTTCTCTCTCTCACTCTCTCTCTCTCTCTCTCTCTCACCCTCTTTCCCGTACACACTTGTGGAAATTGTTCCCTGCAGGCCTCAGTAGCTTCTGTTTCTCACACTTTGTGATGGAGCCATGCCACTTTTTTTTTTTTTTTTTTTTCATTTTTGTCTGGCACATACACACACGTTTTCTCTTTTTGCACGCCTGCACGTACACACACACACACTCACAGGTGAAAGACACACACAAAAATATGTTCACATTCTCTCCATTTCTCTTTCTTTTATCCCTCTTTAGCTCTTTTTCATTCAAAACACATGCAAACAAAATTTATTCGAGTCAAAGGCATGGAGGAGGAGAAGTGGGAGAAGCCGCAAAGGGCGTGACACATCAACATGCACACACACACGCATGCACACCCACACACACACACACGTGCAAGCACATTCAGGTACACACACCGCACTACTTCCATTACTCCTTCTGGGGTGACCTCCCTCTGTTTGATTAAGGACTAGCTGTGGGAGGCATGTGCTGACTGACCTGGTCGCAGCGTGACACACACACACACACATGCACATGCACACAAACACATACACACATGCACACACACAGAGGCTCATTTTGTGATTGGATGAGCGCATGTCCCTGGCCCAGGCACCACAGTCTCCCTGGAGCTGCCTGCCAAGAAGTGATGTCACCATCTCTGTTTAGACACATCTCATCTCTCCCCTCAACAAGGGCAAAGCATACAGCACTGGGCCGCCTTTGTCTTTCTCCCCGTCACACACGCAAACACACACACATCCGTGCACCGACATAGCTGCTTCGGCATCATATATATGTATTCTGAGTACACTCACGGCCGTGTGTCCTTTATTTTTTCCTGGTAGGCTACCGGGTGCTTGTGTTTGTGCGGTCACCATAGCGATGCTGTCTCGCTTCACCAGTGTGCATCTGCTCTGCTTTGTATCCACAGTCGCACAAGCAATCACGAGCAATTCAACACCGAGCGTCGCCCGTCCACAAGCTCAATATAGTACTCTCCAGTTTGTGCCCTCAGGCTGACACCAAATCGCTCGAGCGGCGACTGAGCAGAAACGTCAAGGAGCAGTGAGACGAGCGGTCTTGTGGCCGGGAGGGTTGCTGGTTTGAATCCTCAGGAAAATGCGGTTGGGAAAATGAGAGGAAAGGAAGAAAGGTTACGCTTTCCGCTCCTTTTACAACTTCCATCATGGAAGATGTTGAATTCCCAACTGCTTATATTCACAATAATGGCATTTTGAGAGCCTCATGCTTCATCAGCAGTGTAAACCAAAAGTGTGAACCAGTGGATGGGAGGGGTGTGTTGTTTTGGTCCAAATTTTTTTCACACCTACTGGTTTTCCAGGGATTAGCTCAGTTTGTTATCATCAGTGTATGAGGATGCTTTATGTTAATGGCACAGTCTGTGGCTCAGAGGTGGCAAAGTCATGTTTTGGAGCTGTGGTGCCTGAGGAGCAGGCTGGTATTCATATTTGATTTGGACATTGTTTAACACAAATGAAAGTGAATTACATTTGTCCTTTCGCTCTCATTATGTTATTGTTCTTGTCTGTTATGTTTTGTGGGGTCATGTAAGGCCATGCGGGCTGGGCTCCTTTCGGTGTTTGACACCTGGAAAAATTCCTTTCTTCCTTCCTTACTTACTACTAATAATAATTGCTAAAACAAAATAAATAACATAACACAGTAACTTTAAGTTGAGCTGCTCAGTGCCCACAGGTGAACGCTACAGGACAGTGTGAATGTGTGGAACTGTATGAATGGACACATTTACATGCCATTGTAACACAATTATGGTTTTAATGGGAGGAAAAGACAGAGCTCAGTTACAATAACAACCATAGTCTGATTAATGTAGTCTTGCCGTTTGTCAAAGTAAAATGTTTGTGCTTTGACTTGATTTGATTTTAGCTTTAATTGAGATCAGTTGTGACATCGTGGTCACACACCTGTCCAACTCGCCATGCTGAGTGACAGAGTAATGCAAGAGTAAGTCAGAGCAAAATGTTGAAAATATGTAGGTAGAATTAGATCAGATTATGGTGACATTATAAGTGTCAGGGCTTAAACTGGGTGGATTTGTCAGAACATCTAAATCGATTTACATCCATTGGAAAGCGCTGAAGGCTGTGTACTCCAGAAAAAGTCAAAAAGAAAAAAAAAAAAAAGTAAAATTTCACCAGTGGCACCCGCCCTGAGACACTCCCTCACTTTGACCTCCTTAGTGGAACCTCCAGTTCCCTTAATTCTCCCTGGATAATCAAAATAAGTCCGTCACTTGTGTAAATGGGATTACCGTGGGGAGTTGTCAAAATTTGGAATCATCATCATACGGTTTAATAGGACTATTGCCTTACTCGCAGCGTTAGAAAAAGCAGCATTATTATGGGCATGCGAACGTCACCAATGTGAACAGTCAATGTTCCTGGGATTATATGTAGAGATAAAAACAGTGGGAGTTAATCAAGTAAGCAGCTGGAGATTTTTGCTTTTTATTATTTTTATATATATTTTTTTTTGCTAGAAAAGAGCATGCACACTCCGTTGACTTTCCTCTAGATCAACAATGAGAATGAGCTCACTTCTCTGTGTCATATATTTTATGCTTGGTAACCTACACCGCACCGCAGTTCACTCAGCCGCCGCCGCGCAGCCTTAAATCTTTCATATGAAATTCACATCTTAAACACCCGGAAGCCACGTCTCATGTACAGGCTATGACATTGATATTTAAATGCCAAATGGTGCGGCGTTATGTGCGGGGATATATCTGTGAGAAGCTTGACATTTGTGAGGGAGAGAGTGGAGGTAAAGAGAGGGGGAGACGAGGACGAGGAGGAGGAGAGAGGAGAGAGCTAACCTGCCTGCTGCTACAGCGAGAGCTGAGGATGTGATGAGGAGGCTGTCGTCACTGGCTCTCTGCGCATGGACTGACGTTAGGATGTGTGTGTGTGTGTGTGTGTGAGTGAGAGTGTGAGTGACTGAGGGAGTGAGTAAGCATGTATGTGCACACGGGGCGAGGCAGAGTGGAGGATGGAGCGAGCATTCAGTCAGTTTTGTGTGTGTGAGGCATGGGTCTGCATGTGCATGGGAGTGGCACTAAATGGATGAAGTGTTTGAGTGTGTGTGTGTGTGTGTGCGCGCGCGTGTGTGTACAGTGTGTGTATATGCAAGGGGGGAGGGCTGAGTGCATGCATGACCGGCATATGTGTATGTATTTCAGTGGGTTTCTATGGAAATGTGCAAGCATGTATAAATATATATATATAGGCATGTGTGTGTGTGTGAGTGACTAAGAGGGCCCGTCATGTGACAGACAGAGCAGTCGAAATAGAGGTCATCAGTTAAGGGAGTCACGCATGTCATGTCTGAGTGGCTGAGGAACACACACACACACTCAGTATTAGAACTACAGAGCTGGAAGGCAGACTAGCTGCTAGGATCAGACTGATATATACCGATATGATGGATAAGATGCAGTTTGTTTGATTGCACAGCCATTATTAATCACACATTGATCCATTATTGCATAATTGATCAATGCAACAGACCCTTAAAGGAAAACTCCACCCTATAACACTGATTGCAGTAAATATTTGAGGAGAACCCCATCACAGAGGAGGCCTCCCCACCGCTGAATGCAGCTCACTCTCTCCGGGTGGTTGAATGTCATTCTGGGAAATGTAGGAAATCGATAACTGGAATAGAGGTAGATGAGGCAGGTGGAGGCAAAGTGGATGTAACAAAAAAAGTAAATTATAACACGTCATTGCAAAATAACTCCTGGAATGTGTGTGATAAATAATGGTGTGGCGGTATCCGAGGGTGGGTTTTTCTCTGAATTAGTAACATTTGATCAAACTGGACTCGAGTATGCATGAATAGATGCACTTCCAAGTGTCTTGAGACTAATTATTTTTTTTCCTGCTGTTTTTGGCATGAAAGTGACCACATTTAATGATACTGAACATCACCCTGAATTACTGGCTATTGGGTATGCAGCTCACATAATGCATGAGGGCAGGAAGTGGATTTTAGGATGTAATAAGAAATGTTATGTATATGTATGTATGTTATGTTAAGTCAGGGCAGTGTGGTTTACAAAAAGTGAACCACTCTAAAGTAACATAAAATAATATTTAAGTCCTTAAACTATTCACTTAATATTCAATCAAAATCATTCAGCTGAAGGCAATGATGATAATGACGGTTATTATTATTCACCTGGGCGACTTGGTGACGTGATATGGTGTGACAGAAACTTCAGATTTGTAATTTTTGGTGTGAAACGAGTAAATTAATGATATATAATAATAACCAAGAAATACTGAATATCAGCATATTTCCAGGTTCAAGCCAAAAACCACTGACATTGGTTCTGTCCTTTAAAAAACAATGTCAGTCAAACCCTATTATGGTGCTGCTGTGCAAGAACAGACGCAGGTGGACATTTTTTTTTTCTTTTTTTTTTTACATGGATGTCTCCTCTGCTCTGCTAAACCATTTTAGTTAACAAACGGGACCTAATATAAAGCCGCTAAGAACACAAAATCCATATCTGCTCTTAAGGTGGCATGGCTCACAAAATGATCAGATCCTGCTCATTTGTGCCGCCGTCTCCCTCTGCAGGCTCTCTGCTGAGCTACATGCATCCCTCCTCTCCTCCTCCTCCTCCTTCTAGCCCCAATTCCCAGCATGACCAGAGAAGGAGATGAGAGGAGGAGGAGGGGTGGCAAGGTGTGTGTGTTCGTGTGTGTGGGTCAGGGGAGGCAATAGGTTTGCGTGACAAACAGCAGTCCGAAACCACATGCCGGCGGCCGTGCCCCGAGAGCTGAATTGGGTTTGTGCTCTTCTTCCGCTGGGTGATTCTGTCCTCTCCATCCTCTTTCCATTTCTCCATCGCCGTACCCTGTGGACGGGCTGCTGTGGTCCACCGTCACATACAAGCACTTAGACACAAAGTCAGAGAGGAAGACGGGAGGGGGAGGAGGGGGCGGTTGGTGTTTTAGGACAACAGAGTGCCTAGTTTGTTACGATGGAAGGAGCTCAGCACTTTGGATGTCAAAAGAAAAGGGGAAGACAGGAGTGGAAAACTGAAGCTGGTCAGAGCAATTTCTCCCTCTCTCTCCCTCCCTCCCTCTCTCTCTCCTCCTGTCTCTCTCTTTCGAACATCACCGAGCTGACAGGCCTTATCCAGAGTTATTTCCAGACTCCACAGTAACCTCTCAGCCCATCCAGTCTGTGCAGGCGATGCGCCTCAAGTGCTATCACAGTGCTTTGCCACCGCGAGACAGTCTTCACGAGAGTCATTCACGTGCACGGCATCAAAGAAAACACACAAATGGGGAAAAGAGGAGGGAGGGAGAAAAAGAGAGGGAAAACGCAATGCGATGGGACGACAGGAAGAAGCCGAGGCTGCGACTTTGAAGATTTTTCCCTGACGTGCGGTTTGTTAGATGCCCGTGAACGCTGGCGACTGTACATGCGCGTTGTGTGTACATGCGGTTTCCCTCATTCATGTTAGTCTGTGTGGGGGTTTGGGCCTTGAGCCTCCTAAGAGGCAGCACTCCGCATCCGTAGCTCATCCAGCAAATGAGTGTGTGGGAGGCGATGAAGCCTGTTTATGCATCTCCGTGAACAACAACAGCTGGTTTCCCACAAAACCTGAGAAAGACTGAAGAATTTACTGTCACAATGCAGTCCTTGTCATTCAAACGAGATCAGTGGAGAATCCTCAATTTAGTGGTCGTAGTAGGAACGTTACGGTGGTTTTCTGTGACAGTACATTTTATTTGTGACAGCGTAGTTTCTATTGTATTACCTGCTCTAATTTGTTTTTCCCTCTTTTCTCTCCTCCTTGCGGCCTCTTTTCATCGGATTGTGGGCCCCTCTTGGTGCCATCTTTGCAACACAGGTAAATAACTTTCCTTTTTCCAATGGCGTGTAAAAAGTGCACAGTGTGCTGTAGCCTACTACCATAACAAACAAGGTACAAGTCCGAGGTCACCATGACGCCCCCCACGAATGTCACCCTGACCGTACTTTGTTTTTAGTAGTTGTTATCTGCGGTGTGTGAGACGTTGCTGCTTTGAGCTTCATTCATTTCATTTGATGGATGGATGCTGGTTATCAGTATAAAAAGCATCATTCTCTGAGGGTTCAGCAGTTGTCTGAGATATTGAATATGAAGCTTCGGTCCCTGTTGGCCCGTTGGTGGCGCTGTGGTGGTGCCAGAATGGATTATTCCCTTAGTTAGGCTGAGAAATCACACGTGACAAATGGATGCAGCCCAATCCATAGTCCCAACAACAACAGCAGCTTGAGAAAGTGCCATTCACCTCTGTTTTACACCTGATGGAAAGAAGTAAACTGCACCAGAGTTGGATAAGCTTCTCAGTTCACAGCACACGGAGACAGCACCATGGTCCGGCAGCACTTTTCTCTCACCTCGCAAATAGAGACACATGCACATGATCAGACAAAAGCCTCGCCTTTTTTTGCGGCCACTCTCCGTCTCCAGCCGCTGGCCAACAGAAGAAGCCCCGCGGAGACACTTTAATTTGGGAAACGGAGTGCAGTGGGCTCCACATCTCATTACTATCTGAGCTCGAAGCGGGGGCGGGAACAGGAGCTTCTCTTCTTCATCCAGCATCAAGTGCGGTTTTATCCATTTGAGGGCCACTGAGCCAAGTGTAACAAAACGAAAGTGAGCTATCATCGCGCAGGCCTGCTTACACAGCCGAGGAGCAGGAAATGAAACTGGAGTGTCATGGCAGAAAAGCCAGAAAAGATAAGGAGGAGGCGGCCAGTTCAACGAATAAAGCTTTCTTTACTATTTTTAACGGCACAGATCCATGCACTGTTTAAGCTACATGAGATGAAATGCCAATATTGCACCTGCTGAGACCATGATTCCAAAAACAGTTCCATCTGCATGACCATTACTGTGTATCCGCTATCGTTCAGTCAGCCATCACTTCAGTTTAGTTACAGGTATAAATGGTAAACAAGTCATGGCGATACACGGATAAAACATACAGTCAAAATGCCATCAGAATGACTCTCAGCCAATCAAAATGCAAGAATGGAAATGTGTGGAAAGTGCGGGATAACATTTATTTTGAACACCTGCTTCATCGTAACTGTCACAACTGCAGACTTTGTGTAGATTTGTGCTTACATAGATTTAAACGGCACAGTGATGTTCCGTTTAACACACTACTTGCCCCCTCCTCTTCCTTTTTTGGATATTGCTCACACACCATCTCCAGTGAGAGTCTGGGTACGGCCACCTGTTGATTTGACTAGATCGGATCGTAATAAGGAACCCATGCGGTCCCCTCAGACCCCACCCGTTCTACATCTCGTCAGAGGCGCAGTGTGCAAATCCAAGATGGAAGAGGTTAATATCGGGCTGAGCAACTGTCTCTGCTATGAGAACCATTGCGCCCATGCTGTACAAATCTGGCGCTGTGAAATGTCACACAGCTAAAGGTTATTTCCTGCTTCATTAGTGCCCGGGGCATAACAGTGACGCTCATGTTCTGACTGAGCAAGAGCCAGTGGTCAGCGGGCCAAGGACAGTGGGGGTCCAAGATACGCCTTGAGGGATGCTTAACGTAGGAATGTTTAACAGCAACAAGTAACAGGCGAAATTACTCGCTTATGCTCTCATACAAACAATCAGTCACTCATTTTCTCACTCACTTACTCACGAATGCACACACACTATTGCTATTGGTCTGGATCTTTGACTTGACAAAGATTCAATTCAATACACGATTCACTAGTTGGCGATTTAATTTCAGCACAATATTTCTTTTCGTAACTACAATTCAAGTCAGCAACTCGATTCAGTAGCAAAAAATAAATAAATATGTGCAATAATGTCACACTATCCTGAAATGTGAAAAAAAAACAGATCACAGAATTACTTAAACATTATTTCTTCTAAAAAAAAACAAAAAAAAACAACAACAACATTATTGATTAAAAATGTTATTGTGTTATTGTATTAGATCAATGCAACATCAGGACTTTTTTCATTAAAGCAATGAATGAATAAACACACTTCGCCTTCCATTATACCTTCCAGTCTCCACACACACACACACACACACACACACACACACACACACACACACTATGCACCTATCAGTGTGGGGGTTTCTAATGAGTTTAGACTTACTTATTCACAACTAAAACATGACAGCAACCTCACGTATCAGTGTCACCAACATCATCAGCATCACACACACATATTTGACTACACACCCCAACACACACCTCCCCTTATTACAGAGCTGAATTACGAGGATCCAGGTTGTACGTTCATGATCGGAGGCACCGGCTGCTCCCAGCACAGTTGCGAGGGATTGTGTTGGCTGATGTAATTTGCTGCTCTGATAGGGTGTGTTCCTGGGAGGATGCTTCGTTCTGATGCTGATGCCAAGGCCTTGGGGTGACTCATGTCTAACATACAGCAGATGTATGCAGACGGTGCCATTTCTTGCCTGAATTAAGGTGTGACCCTCAAGCGAGACACGTATATGGTGAACGTACTAAACGATGAGGTGAATCCAGGTAAAACCCCTCATCCATTATTGATTTCCTTTATTAAATCTAAACCAATCACAAAGGAGGGGCTGCAAATGAGATAGAGAGCTTGTGCAAAAAAAAGGGCAACTCAATTGCAGGAAGATGACTCTAATATTCCGTGGAATAAGAATTTGAATAAGAATTATTTATCGATTTATTTATTTTATTTATTGCTTGCTTGCTACTGGCCAATGTGAAAAACACAACATGTAAAATAACAGCTCCATGTAACCAAAAGAAAGTAGTCAAGACTGCTGACTAGCCCTGGATGTGAGTCACTGTTGTATTTAACTGCAGGACAAAAAGCGGATTCCTAAAGTGCACTGAATTGCTGAAAATGCTTTCATAGCTCCTGCATGCTCCACGTGATAGGCGGCCCATGGTTGTTTTGCTTTTTATCATCCTCCCCGTCCATCACCACCTCCTGGGACTTTGGGGTTACAGTGACGGGGCCGGCAACTGTTGTGTTAGATGGCCACCTTCATGCTGTCTGCCTCATTTTACAGGAACATCTAGCTTTGTATCCACTGGAGGAAATTAGTTTCTATGGGACTTCACTCGCCAAAGCTGGTTTTGTGTTTCTCTTGTTGTGTGACTCTGCCATCTAGTGGCTGAATTTTGTAACACATTTGACAGGGATGCTCTTTCACATGATCATTAAGAACTTTACTTCAAGAATTATTATTTTTTCTTATGTAATATAGAGAAAAAATATTTTCATCCACATAATGCCAGATTGCAGTAGTTTTTGAATATGACAATGAAGATAATCAGTGCTGTATGTGCATACTGACACAGATTGCTCTTTTTACTTTACTTTTCATCTTAAGGACAGTTCAGAATATCCCTTTAGAATAGTGAGATTAGCTTTTTGATGTGAAGCCTGACAGAGGCTTGTCACACATCCATGCAGGGCACGTCCACTGTTGCAAGTATGTAATAAGTGTCTATGCCCAGCAGGGGGTGCCATGCCACAAAAAGTCCACTCAGCAGCCACAACTCCAACCCAGCACATGTAACATTAAGTCATCATAATTCATGCCCTCTTTTCTATACCTTCACTACTGCACACAGTGCTCTACTCATATCTCTTCCAATATCTCACAACATCTTTCAAGCGGCGATTAGGCTAACCCATTGATCTTGGCGAGGCGGTGTTTCGCTTAGGAGGCTCTGATGATTTCCGAGGCCATTTCTCTTGATACTTCCACTGTCGGAATATGAATTGGCCCTCCAGTGGAGGGCAAATCAAAGCTATAAATCACAAGTCATTAGTGTCAGTGGAGTGCTTCAGACTTCATAATGGTCTTTATCAGGTTAAAAGCATCAGCCAGTGTCAATAAGACGGAAACTGATGATTTTCTGCTCCATTCATCTCCATTTAGGAATACTATATTTACTGCCTGTAGAAATTGCCTCTCTTGATCCACAAAGGTATGTCATAGATGGAAGTGACTTGATTGCATTGTGTGTGAGTGACACTGAGTGATGCTGTCTCCCCTGCTGTGTGCGATGATATTGTGGTAATGCTATTTTAGGCCTAGGCGGCTGAGATTTACCACACCGCCCTATTTGGCAGAGGGGAAAATGGAAAATGATGTGTCAGAGTCTTGACAAGTTGTCATCCGGTGTGTGTGTGTGTGTGCTCACTTGTTCTCTGCACCTTCATCTGTTGGTGTTTGGTGTTTCGGAGCTTTTGTGCCTGAGCTTTTGTGTGTGTGTGTGTGTGTGTGTTTGCACTGTCAGGAGGCCAATTAAGACGCGTGATCAAGTGGAGGTCTCTGTTGGTTCGCGGCGACAGCCCAGAAGATGTAGTGCCCCGTGTGCACACAGGGGAGGATGGATGGTGTGTTTGGGGACAGTGTGTGTTCTCTCAGTAAAACACAGACAGGACAGCGTTCATTTCCATCCATCAGCTGCTGCCATGATGGCTTGCCCTTTAGGGAAGTGGGCCGCCTCTCCGCCCTCTTAATGAGTTTTGGTGGGGTTGGGTTGCACACAAACTTTCTCAAGTTGATAAGTTTCTTTGTTCTGCAACTATGATGCAACATCACAACACAGTTTTACAAATCCAAACTTTTTTGGAGACTTAATTGGACAAGATTAGAATTATTATAAGCCTGGATTTATTCTCATAGCAGTCATATGATCTTCGCGCCAAAACCGGGTCTCATCCAATTCTCGGATCACCCAAAATATTGCTTTTGCACGGTTAAAGGCCTTTTCTTCATTATCTCAGAACTTTAACCTTATTTCCTTTGGCTCTGTATTGGATTACCTAATGGGTTTCAGAGGCAGAAGGCAAAACTGCTACAGAAATGCCATTTATTTTTTTGTCCCAAAAGCAAGGTTTGTTTTATCTGTGTGCAGCAGCAGCAGGATTCTTCATGAGACTGGGGGCGATAATGAGAAAGTTATGAGATTGTTCTCCCCTCCCCGCGCTGGTGGGGAAGACTGATGAGCCTGAACTTGCAAATAAAGTAAAAACAATCAGGGGAGAAGGTGGGAAGGGAAAAAAGACACACACACACACACACACATACACCAGAAACACACACACACAGAATAAAAAGAGATGTGTTTGTACACTCATGGAAGATTGATTGTGTCAATATCCACTTCATTTCTGCTGTGCAAGGTTTCCCCTTAGATACCCTCCCTCACACTGGCCCTCTGCTAAAGCAACTCCCTTTCTAGCTCCTTAGGTTGGATTCCTTCCTCATCAAATTTTGAAGTAAACGGATTACCCCATTAACTAGTTAAGACGTAGTGGATCAGTAAAACCGCTCCAAATCCGATTTTTAAAAATGGAACCGGAACAAAGGTCACACATTGTCAGTGTTGGGTGAACACCTTGTTACTCAGATTCTGGGAATGTTCATGTTTTAACTTAATTTGTAAGATCACATGTTATGAGCTGAGAAATTTCCACAACCCTCGGGTTTATAAATGCCTTTGAAAATCATTTGGATGGAGAAACACAAAAATGCATGACGTCCATGCAAAGAACAAGGCTGCTCTTTTATTGTCCCTGAACAGCTGACATTTTGGATACAAGTTTTTCATCAGGCAACAATGATAAGACATTCCTTTGATCTCTCTGTCAACATTAAAGGAATATTCCAACATTTTCGGCAAAATACCCCTTTTCAAAACGTCGGAGGACTCCTCCAAATTTTATTTTTTTTCTGAAAACTAGAGTTGACTTTGCTACATTCCCCTTTGGAAAGAACTGAATCCCTACACTCAGAAAATGCACTGTTTATTCCTGAATGAATTTATTGTGATGCTGTTGCTTACTAATTAATCTAAGATTTCACATAGTGTCTTTTGATGACAACACAGATCATAGCCTTGGGTCGTCTTCATTTTTCACATTACGAGAGATTTATTTCACCTCCTGTGGGTCAAGAGGAACATCAGGGATTTAATTTGGACTGGATTTGGAGTTCCTCACTTGAAATGAATAATCATCCAAGGCCGTACCCAACAGCTCTCAGATCCTCTGCTGTATTGTAATTGTTTAGTTTTGAAATACTTAACCCCCCTCCTCCTCTTTCTGGTATTAATTCTGCTGCACTCCTCCATTAAGGAGGCATCAGCCACCCACATGGAGCTCTGCAGGCTGACAGGGGCGTGCATGTGTGTGTGTGTGTGTGTGCATGTGTGTGTGTGTGTGCACATGTGAGGAGGGGGCGGTGCTCATTAGACTTTCAAAATGACTCCTGTCAACCTGTCAGCCAACCCTCATCACTATAAATGTCCCTGGAGCTGCCATAGCTCACAATGCCTGTTGAATTAGGATTTAGGGTAGTATTTTTATTTTTTTTTTATCATCCTGTCATTGGCATTAGTTGTGATTTTGGTTTTCCTGGTGAATCGGTGCCGTATCGTGATGGATGGCTCATTTGTTCCAGCCGCTAAGGAAACATGACTAATCATATGGTAGTGTGTTGTTATGGCCCATTTACCGGGATGTGTAACTCCAGCTTGTCTGACTGCAGCCGTGTCCCTCAGATCTGCCGTGTTTTCTGCTCTCAGGGCTCCGCTAAGGTTAAATCCAAAAGGCTGGCTTTGGTTTACCAGGCGTCAGTGCACAACAAGGTCAAATAGTCAAGCGGCAGTGAAGTTCCCTGTAATTCTCAGCGGGGTGACAGCGGTAAGCCGTCGAGGCTAAGGAGTGGTTGTAGACGCGAGGCCCTGCGGTGGTGGTGTGGTGTTATACCCAGGGCCACTGTGGCACAGACAACACTCTGCACAGCACGCCTCCAGCCATAGCGATAGTCTCCGGGATGCAATGTTTGATTTAGTCCTTTTTTGTGCTCGAAATCCTTAAGGATATTTCTTTTTTTTTTACTATTTGAACTTTTGAACATCAACAGCACCGAATAAACACTCTCAAACTACTTGAGAGATCGTTGCTCCCCTGTGATGGGTGGTTGGTGGCTAAGCTCTGGATAAAACTGAGATAAAATAGTTCACGTTGAGAAGCAAATTCACCGGTTTCTTTTCTAATGTTACCAGGCGATGCACGTGAATCCACAGAAAGTTGCATGACCTTCAGATAATACTGGAGAGCCAACTAGCAGGAATGAGACGTAGGCGTTTGCATGGTGATGCTCTGCAGATGTGTGACTCAGCCATTATGTATGATTTTTGGATAAGCTTTTTTATCATCATTATTATTATTATTATTATTATCCAGAGGCATTAAAATAGCAGCCTCATGTAGGCGTTTTTATTATGTTGCTTATAAAACATGACAGTCAGTGGTTAAAGCTACTTATTGGAGTGGTTTCTGCCAAGTCTGTAGTGTTAACCAAGAAGATGTAAGTTTGCTTGTTATTTTGTATATTGTTATATCTGTATAACAGTTTTGAGAGATTTTCAGACAATATACATGCAACATTATATAAAAGCCGTAACCACAGGCAAGCATTTGTCTTTCTCCTGGCAAATGCTAGTGTGGAAAATACCTCTCTTAATCTCTGGATGTAACCAGTCAGTGCATGCACATGAGCTCCTATACTGAAAATAATGATTGACAGCTCATATGGCCCAAATCAGCATGTTTCTGTGGAACTGCTGACAACGACAGCACAGAAGATAGAGCGCGCCAAAAGCTGCATGCTTGTAATGCAGCGTCAGTTCGCTCTGTGAGATGATTGAAAACTGAAGACTTTCTGAATTCCTGCGGCCCACTCCTCACGCTGGTTTTGATTAGTTTCCTGATGAACTCTGAAAATCCATTCTTGGATCGGGCCCTGTCTGTGTTATTTCATGTATGAGTAAACAAATAACTGTCACTACTGACTGTGGTGTTGGAGTGGGTGAATGTAAATATGACACATTGTTGGGCAAGCCCTCCCAGGAGCATTGTATTCTGATGATGAACTAGGATGGATTTTGCCTACAGAGGCGCATGACGTTGAATCCTGATCAATTTTAAGGGCCAGTTTTTTGTGGCTTGTTTTGTTTTTTGGTTTCAAAGGAGGAAGAAGCAGCAGGGGCAGTTCACCTAAAATACGACAAAATAGATTTTCCTGGTACTGATTCGGCAAGATGTCCTGTTGCTTGAATTTGTAGTCCATGTAGTCCAGATTTACATTTGGCTGGAGCTCTTTGGTAGGAAATAATTCCCCAAATAATTCTTTGACAGTCGAGGTGAGGATCATGTTGGATATTTGTGTCATTGTTTTTGGAAAGGGCTGTTGCTGTTTCTTTTTACATTATTATGCACATTATTATATTGTATTAGAGTGCTGGGTGACAAGGAAAGCTGAGGAAACTTCAAGGAAACTTCACCAAATCACACGGAAACCCCAGTCTCACTAGTGTGAGGTTGGAGCTACCAATTATTTCTCATTTGAGTAATTTGCAATTCCAATGAGGAATCACAAATAAATGATAATAGCACTTTTATTATGTGAGTTGGATGCAATATCTGAATTTGTGCATTCATGGAGTGCCCAGTATACCGGCTATTCTAGGATTATAAATGCCATTAATGTTACCTTGAATTATCCATGAGGTTTGTCCAGACAGAGCCTTCCTCCAGGCAGAAGCACAGGCTTGTTGGGGATCAAGAGACCAAATGAATGGAAGACATGGGGTTTAGGCAGATGTACTGCCTGAGGAGCCAATCTTGGAGTGCCCAAGGGCAGGGAAGCATATTCTCCCATTATCCACTGTCAGGAATCACGGTGGTAGGGTAGAGAGTTCAGTCACCCACGGGTGGAAACCTTTGGGCCCTTACTGCACCCAAGAGCTCAGCAAAGTTGTGAGCTCCGTTTCCTCCAGCTCCTCCACAGGGTTTCTCCCTTGTCAAGACCATCTTCATCTCAGCTATGCAGTAGCTTTTTTTTTTCCTTTCCAAATGACAACCTGCTGCCAAACTCTTGTCTTTTGAAACTGCCTTCCAAGGGGGAATGTCAAGGGGTGTTTCAGCTTCCTGAAACACCCCTGTAGCTTGGGTGAAAACAACTAGACTGTTAAGAGTATTTGGAATTTCCCTGGGGCTGACAAGCAAAACCTTAAGTTATAGCCCTGCCTCGGCAACTAAATGTATCAACTTCCTCCTTTTCTCCTGTGGCACTAACTACTGTCGATGTCTTGCGCGACCGGCTTTGAAATCTTGCAGATCAAAAATGAGAATAATGATCGCTTTGATTGCATCACGCACCCTTGGCCGGGAAGAAAATACACAGCAGCCAAAACGACGAGATGAATCAGTACTTCAAAATGACCGCATAGGACAATAGCCAGCACTGGGGGAAAAAAAAAAAAAAAAAAAAAAAAAGGG
>OMLB01035301.1:0-16295 GCA_900302555.1 Myripristis jacobus | reverse complement strand
GGGGGAAAAAAAAAAAAAAAAAAAAAAATGCTGTCTTTGTTGTCAGCATAAGAGACAGACTCAAAGGACTGGTACATGAAAGATGTATGTCAGTCGGAGTATTGGAGAGAGGGAGATCCAGTTGAAAGATAAAGAGGTATGGAGGAAGTGGGTTTACTTTAAAGCTGCGCTAGGCAAGATTTTTATGTAAAAAAAATAAAACCTCCTATCAGCTTAAATCACAAAGTGGGGCAGGAATAGAGCCGAGACCCTGTAGATTTGCTGTATTCGGCCCAAAAAAAAAATCTGACATTGGGTAGAGTCACTTCTCTACCCACAGGAAGTAAAGCCTCAGAACTTAAGAGTGAAATACAGACTGTGTCTTAAACAGCAGCGAGTGAGCATTCTGCACAGAGAAAGCTTGACTCACCATTGCTCTTTTTTTACTGCAGAAACTACAGAGGAACCCACTGTTCCAACCAGAGGAACCAGTCCCTCTTTTTACCCTGGTGTTTGAGTCACTGGGCCCCAAAATAATCCCTGTAACACTGCCACTCTCGTAATTCCTGAGAGGAGTTTTAGCACTGAACATCCCTGATTGGTAAAATAACGGCAAAAAGTATCATCCCTGCCATTTTTAAACACAGGAGCAAGGAACAACAAACACAAATTATTAGAGTATTGTTCTACTGAGAGAATAAAAACTGCATGCCACTGTCACTGTTCATCTCCATCACTTTATTAAAAAAATGTTTCCTTTTTTTCAGCTCTTGGTTTTCTGGCGTCCTCAATCACGTACCCAACCTCTGTGCATGTCTTCTCCGAAATCAAATGCAGCATCACAGCCACACATTTGTAAATAATCGTCCAAGTCTTCCATGATATTCTCAGACGTAAGCAGAATGACGAACACGCACGCCCCTGGAACCCTCTTCAAAGAGCCAGGAACTTAGGCTCCGGGACTTTTTTGTGGGAAAGCGTCATGGCCAGATACTGACAAACTTATAATATATGTGCAATATACCTCACGTTATGTTAACGTCACATGTTCCACCGCGCCGTCTTCTCCCATGCTGGCTTTCCTGTCATCCCACTGTATTTACTTTGTTCTCTATAGCTGTGACTTGCCTCCCCTGGGTTCTTTGATATCTTTCCTCCCTCCCACCAGGACAACTCCGTGCCCGTCTCTCTCGACTCATCAGGACTCTGCAGGAGAAAAACAGAGCAATTGAGAGCCCTACCGCTAATTATTTCCTTTTATTAGAAAGATTGCAACAAAATCTAATGGACTAGAGCAGATTTTTCCACTAATGCACATGCGTACGTTGGCAGATAATCTGTCCGTCAGTTCTTGTGGGAATCGGGACTTTCCTGATTGAAAAAGAGTGTTAACATAATTATAGATCATTATTACCTTGGTATTTCTGTGTCTCTTTGAGGAAAATGGAAAGGGGAGACAAGTGACAATTAATTGTACATAACTAATTTTAAAAGTACCTTGAGTTATGTACATTTAAATTAGTGGTTACTTTTGGAAATGTATCAAAATAACATCATGATTGCCTAAATCACCAAATACATTCACTGACAGGACTTTATCCCCCTGAGACGGTGCATGTAAATGACATTAGTATTAAGACAGCATTTGTGCACGTGTTAACATGAGATTCCACAAATAACAACACCACAGAGGGAATGGTGTTGTCACATGAATTCAGCTCTCTCTCTCTCTCTCTCTCTTCTCGATGACACCTTCCAAGCTGGGAATGCAAATATGAGGCCAGGCTATTTAAATGGCTGCCACATCGTTGTCAGAGCGACTTTACCCTCGCAAGGTATGCTGAGGATCTGCCCTCCCCCTTTTCTCTCCTCCACCAGCGGTTTATTCCCTGTGTCACATCTTATCGACTGGATGAGGTCACACACATTCACGCGGACGCTCGGACATGCACACACACACACACACACATGCACACGCACTGTACCCTTGACAACAGAAGTCTTTACGCTGCAGCGGTGACTGGACCGGGGCGACGTCCATTACAGCCGCCTGCCCACACATGACTGTTGACACGATCAATATGCCTCGGCTACTTCCCTGCTTCAGACTTTCTTTTCCCACAAGCCTCTTTGTCAGTGGGACCCACGACCTTTGCCAACACCTGCAGATCCTGTGGATGTGTTATAGGGCAACCTGGCTTGATCCCTTTGTTAGCAGACGCTAAAAGAAGCTGGTGAAGTGACTCACTATTTGTGTTATTTCGGGTGAAAATTCACAGCATTTGGTCCACAAATTGTCAGACCATATAACAGCATGACGCAATTATTTCAGGGTGTTGAATGGAATTATTACTCTAATTATAGGGGTTGAGCAGCTACAGAACATACTTAAGAGACTAATTTGGGCGAAAAAGAAACCACAAATAGCGTGGAACAACACTTCTTTTTGACACCGATAACAGTCAGTGGAGTTTGGTGCAGAGTGTGGCAGCGGGGAACAGGCCAATTAGGCGGTGACAAGTCTGATTATGGAGGGTGGCAGTGCTAGGAAGCCTGGAGGGGGCCTTCAGCTAGAGACAAACCTATCACACAGGAAGTTACATAGAGAATAACAAGAACTATACGGATTATTCACTGGGATTTACTTTTGGAAGACAATCATGAAAACCACTAAAAACTTAAAGGCTGTATTTGCGATTATTATTCGTCATCCACCAAAGTCTGAGAGTTCCTAAAAGTCAATAACTGTGATAAAAGGCGTTTTAGGAGCTGCATTTCCCGCCGCGATGCATGCAAAATCTACAGTCGACACCATCACTAGCTGAAGCTCCATGTCAGATTGAAGCACTTTCTGAGCCTCCCTCTCTTCTGATGCAACAATAGACAGGAACAGACAAAATTATGATGCATTTCTAACAAACTAAGAGTGACCATTACTCACTGCTGGGGACAGGCTATGTTCTGATTGGATGGTTCCACTGTTATAATCCCCAATAAAAACCAATCATTGGACTTGGGATAAACAGGGGCAGACTTCAGATTCTTTTTTCTTTAAACATCCAATGATGACAAAAGACAACTGAAATGAAAAATCACCTTTGCAATAAAGTACTCCTCCTCTTCAGTTTATCATGGGTTGCTTTTAAAAAACAACAACAACAACAACACTTTATTTCTTTACAGTATTGGGTGACGCCAAGGGAACCTATTCTTGACACTCATAGATCCCCGTCTCTTCCTGTAATCTGGCTTCTCTACTTCCTACCCGCGAGATGAGATAGCGCCGCTTTTCCAGTTGTTTCGGCTGACACTCGAGCTCTTTGGGGAATGCTATAGGTACTATGTGACAAGCCAGCCCTGGCGCCTTAAAGGGCCTCGTCTCTAGTCAGCTTGTTAAGACGGTGTGTTTGACATTGTGTGCCAGCCGTGTTGACAACAGAGTATGCTAATGCTAACACGCCTCTGTCTCCCCCGAGTGTCCCCACTCCTGCAGTCCCACGGTGATCTATCATGTGCTGCATATCAAATGTGTAGCCCAGCAACTAATCTAAGCAGGGAAGAGTTGCCTCCGGAGCTGTGCTATTTACAGTAATAGCTGCTCTTGATAGCTTTAACTCAATGTAGTCATTAGCACAGCCAGCTTTGGCTGTAACATTTGGAGCCATAATCTACTTTCTTGATCTTCTTTTGAGTGAATTTGTCAAAATATGTCATTTATCGTCGCCTATGGATGCCGCTAAGTTAATATTATTAGTAGCATACACATTCAAGGATGCTGCAGCCTGTAAATGAGAATAGCCATGCAAATTCAAGCCGAGGGATCAGCCTTTTTCCAACAGGCACGACATTCATGCAAGCAATGAGAGTGGTTTTCAGGACAAGGTTCTTGCCTCACATAACATTTGGCTTAAAATACGCTCCTCAGATCAAATGTTTCCCTGCAGCTTCATCCGCGCCGACAGTTTGGGTTTCAGATGTGTATTTCTCCGTTGCATGACAGGACAGAGTCGCTCCCTCGTGAATGCGAGCGTAGTGCCCAGAATAATTGCTTTCTGTCATCTCGGTTGTCCCCTTTGGGAGATTGTGTATGAGTATTTTATGTAACCGAATAATTGGACTATTCAGTTGTGTTCAATGCCAAAAGACTTGGTACAAATGATGTTGTTATGTCAGTGCATTAGGATGTGCATTTTTTTTAAAAACGTGGAGCGCTCAGATATGCAGAAGTCATAAACTGTCTCTTAGTGCTCTGTTCTGGTTTTTCCTCCTTAGGCATTTTGCAGGTGAACTCGCAATGGCTGAAAATCTCATCTCAGTGCAACAATGTCACTTTGCTGCTCTGTATTTGCAGCTGTTTAAGGGGCTGTTTGCCTAAAGAAGCTTGAAGTAAAAGGCTATCTCACAAGCTTATGATATGTGTGAGCATGCATACAGCTGGGCACATCGACTCACACACACCCACACGCAGAGATGCAAATTGGAAGGCATGACTTATATTTCCTTACAATACTAAAACGAGAGTAATATGTATGTGGTCACTCCCCAGCTGGGTGTTTAATGAGGAATTTTATCTGTTTTTAACAAGAGCCTCTCAAAATGCAGTCACACATTCCTACATAATTGCATATTAGCTCTGCTCTGTAGTAAAACACATATGCCTCTCAAATCCTAATACTTGTATTATCCCTGCCACTATCTGATATCTGTTAAAGCCCGTGGCTGGCCTCATAGATTAGGACCACAGAATGATCAAACACGGGCGTTCAAACCAAAAATCAATTTATTTGAGCTCTTTGATTGATGAAACAGGACTGTGTGTGTATTTCTTCTTAAGGGATTTGAATAGAGCGAGAGATCTGTTTGAGGAGACATGCAGGCATGCATGAAGACACACACACACACACACACACACACGTACACAACATACACATACACGTGCACACACTCATTCAGGTGTTGGTTTAATGAGTGCAGCCTCTGCCTTTAGACAAACTGCCTCAGCGGGACCAAATGAATAAAGAGCTTCAGCACTTTGATGAAAAATTGATTAGAAAGATTATTTTTTAAATACCCTGCTTTGATCAAAACTTCATTTGTACAATGATAACCTGTTAACTAATTTATATTAATTAATGCTTTCTTTTACCGCGCATTTGTATTGGTCTCATGACTCAAATGTAATCTAGCGACCGTGAGGGTTTGCCAGCTTTGTGACGTCCTAAGACAAAGACTAGTGTCGATCAGCGGCGGAGAAAACACAGAGAGGATTGAGCGCTTCAGCCAATGAGCTCGCAGGAGGCTAAGCCATGCCCACTGCACATCTGTACGATGACGTCAGAGTTCAACGCTCTGCAGAACAGGGACGAGTCCCTGTGTGCGTGTGTGTGTGTGTGTGTGTGTGTGTGTGTGTGTGTGACTGCTGGACAGGATGGCTTAGTAGCCCCCGACTGCAAAGACCCAGCAGCACGTCCACACTCCACCTCTGTAGCGAAGCAACAGCAAGGATAGTTTGTGAATATGGAGCACGTCAGAATGTGCAGTAGAAGGGGGGAAGACAAAAGCAATTAAACTCCTAAGCCTTTTATTCAGAATCTCTCTCTCTCTCTCTCTCTCTCTGTCATTCTCACTCTCTATCTCTATTTATGGGTAGAATCTCTTTATTGACTTTCCCTCTTTATAATGCAGTAAGATTGTTGCTGTTATTATAGCACAATTGATTTTCCATTGAGCCAAAGTAAAGACACGTGTATGGGGGCTAACCATTCGTGTTTGTCTGTGTCCATGTTGTATATGTGCTGAGAGACAAAGCTGTGTTTGTCTATTGATGGGATCGAGGCTACCATCGCTACCCTGAGGATATGTCCTGCTGTGCTATGCCCAAGTCGCATCAACCAATCAGATGCCTGGACTGTAGGCCCCATCTGGAGCGTCTCTGCCCAGCTCTCCCCTGGCACCATCCTGAGAAGACCGAGGCACATCGCTTCCACCTCCCAGCATGCATCTGCCCCAGTGTGACAGCAAAAAAATAAAGATCCAACCTGGGTCTATGCCAGTTTCGAGTTTCTGCCCATTGCTGTCTAATATTACGTCGATGGGGCTTAATTCAGGTGCTTTTGAAACCAGGTGCTGTTAAGACACAAAAGGCTGCCTCTCAGCTGCCATCTGAAACCTTCTCATTTGATGTTGTGCTCTTATCAGACACTTGAGGTCAGACCCAATCTGTGTTGCAGTGCGCTGTGAAGAGCGGATTTGAGGAGCGGTCCGCAACAATTTTAGTCCTATATGAAATGGCAAACTGTATTCATGCAGCAGGACTTGAACCCCAGGTCAGTTTGGTTAATGGGATCTGCTGTGCCGCAATTTGCAATGCTGTTAACCTTGTATGTCAAGAGCAGGCACTTTGAAGTCCTCCTGAACCAAATCCCTCCAAAGAGTACTAGGCGATAGCGGTGAGCCGAACCCACTCAACGTAATCAAGCTCACTCAGCCGTGCCTAACAACACAAAATCAGACCAGAGCATGCATTACTTTTGTTGTTCCAACAGTTGAACTACATATGAGTTTTGAATGATGGCTGAAGACTTTGCTCTTGGAAGCAATTAGCATCGTCCACTTTATCAGTGCTGTTAATATGGACGCCGGTCCCCAGTTTGCTGAGACAAAGAAAACAATTTCATTTTTATAAGTACAAGTCTTTTCAATTGACTCTCAGTGCCTGGCAATGAGAATTGGATTAAGCCATTCAGCAAATGTGGATTACTCTCATGAAAAGACCACTTGATGAGAGAAAATTGGATGAAAACTGGAGAGACGTCCCTCCTTGTTGGAAGTCTGTAAAACTGCAGTGCTTCATATAAAATTGCCGATAAAAGCGTCTCGTCAACGTCGTCTTAAATTGGTTGAAGCAGTTCTATTTTATGGAGAACTCAAAGTGCATCAGAAAAAAAAAAAATCAATATACTGCACTGGGAACATGGCAATTCTCTGGAAATGGAGACAGCGAGAAAGGGGTGGAAATGGTTCAGCGGCAGCTCGATAGCGGATGGTGGCTTGTGATTGAGTGAAAAGAGCTAACAGAGCTTCTCCATTTCCAAGAAGGCCCCTGCGCTCGACGCTCAAAACAACTGAACAGGAACAGTTTACTGTGTCTTCCAAAGAGAGCCATAAGCTCTACAGTGCTGCATTTGTGACCCCATACTGTTAGGGGAGAGGTCATGCTTACATACACACACACACACACACACACACACACACATTACAGAGATCTGACACTGTGTTACATGTCTATCAGCAGGATGATCTGGCTTCCAGAGACTGCAAAGCACTGAATCCCTACCAGCTCCAGGGCTGCTGTACTGGAGCTGAGCTTGATCTCTGACCTGAAAAGAACTCTGATCAGTGGATAGAATGGAGTAGAGTGGAAGAGAAAGCCTTTATTGTCATTTTATAGAGTACAACAAAATTAGGAGCTCTTACTACTCCTGATCAGTGCATTAAAAGACACAGGGCATCAAAATAAAACAATAAAAAAAATAGTATCAGTAACAAACAACCACAGCCATCAGCATAGGTTCTGCAATGAGATAAAATAATTAGTTAGATGAATGCAATGTAATTTTGTGCATGACTAAATAAATTATTGCACTACAACAAATGTAATCATTGCTCTGGTATGACTGCAGTTATTTCACTGGAATAAATGTAGGTATTGCACTAGTATTGCACTAAAAAGACAGTCAGCATGTTGCACGTGAGGGACCAATTGATTCTGTTAGTTATCTCACTCGTGTGGGATTGACCAATATGGGTTTTTTATTTAATATTTGTGCATTTCATGCCAAAATAGCCATTAAAATTACGATTGAACTTCGTATTTCCCACAGTATTTTATTCTACACAATGGAATAAAAGCCACAAAATTCTCTGAAATAACTCTCATGCATATTTTAGTGGATGATCAAGTTGCTGCACCAACAACAATTCATGTCAAGGGCTTCCATGTACAACCAGTGCAGTATTGATTACAATAAAATGTACTCAAACTGCATCATGGAAGACACTGAGCCACATTTTAATTTATTTTTTATTTTTTTTAAATAAAATATGATATTGGCTCACCATGTCCATTTAACCGAGTGATAACCGTGAAACACTTTGCCTTGTTAATATTAATGGATTGAAACATCTCGTATTTTCTCAACAGCCGAGAGCAGCTCGTGTGAATTCTGCACATTAAATACTACAATAATAATCTTTCACCCTCTGAGGGAACATATACTGCCGTCTCGCATGTTTTTTCGACACTGATAACCTTTCATCCTGTTCCAGAGAGAAAATTGCCAATTCTAAGGAATGCAAGCGCTCTTTCCTCCCTTCAATCAACGCACATGCGTGCACACTGCAAAAAATATCCGCTATGACAAGCCATTTCATCTCAGAATGACTGATGCCGACTGACATCTCATCATTTATCAGAAATTTTCTTTAATAAAATGCCATTTTTAATAGATTGGCTTCTTTTATTCTACTTTATTCAAAATATTCACTCTTGAAATAACGAGATATTGGAAACAAGTGTCTTTATCACAACCCGCTGACAATTTTTTGGTCCCACTTGTTTGAAGATTGATTTAAAAGCTGCGCATGGGACTAAATTCTTAAGAAAGACAATTTTTTTTGCAGTGTAAACACAGAGCCGGTGTGGTGTTGGCTGTGCGGGGCTGTGATGCTCTGAATGATTATTGGTGAAGCCAGAGGAGGAGGGAGGCGATAATCGGTGCGCACAGACGGAGCCATCCGAGCCTGTCAGAGTTGCTTGCAGCGGGTGTCAGGCGACCATGGAGCCCCAGCGTCTCCCCGGCTTCCCCTCTCCAGGCCAGCCCGCGGGAGGACAGAAACACTAACCACCTGCATGCGAAGTGGGAGCGAGCAGAGAAACCGGAGAGTTGCTCCTTTGCGTTATTATTACCTTTCTCTCTTTCTCTCTGCGTTCGAGCGTTGCGCGTCTTACCGGAGCGCTCCGCCATCCATGCCGGGGGCGCAGCGCTGTGTCTGGGGCTGCTCCGTGGTCTCATCTTCGCCTCGGATCTTTCACATGTTTTAGAGCTCCTGCGCACGCAACGTTTGGCTGCTCAAACCGGATCACTTTTGGATTCCCCTCCCCAAAGGGATTATGATTTTCTCCGACATGAGTACGGGGACCAACTCCCCAAAGGTGCACCCACCGAACGGGACAAGATTTTACACATTCCAGGCAAGTGGTTGTCTGTGCTACGGTGTGAGCAGCGATGCTTAGTTCTTTCATAACCTTGCATGGTTTATTATTATCTCGTGTAAATTCAAAATGGTCATCAAGTAGCCTGTCAGTGTTGTTGGAGCACAAGCGACTAATGTGGCTGAGTTGGAGCAAGCCTAGTGTATTTCAAAGGTGGCCGCATGTGTCACATTTGCTGCAGGGTGGATGTGTGAGGGTCCCTGTGTGTGTGTGTCTAAACACATATTCTGACTCCTCCAGACTTTGATGTTATGCAGCCCCATCCTCATTTTTCTAGGGCTTTGTGTTTGCTTTGCATTGCAGTCCACGCCTACTGCTGTGCACTACTTGATGTGGCTGTAAAGATGCAGCCAGGTTGATCTACAGTAAATCTGCACTCTGGCACAGTGTGCATCAGCGTGCTACAGTCAGTGTATTTTCCATAAAGAACTGTCATTAGGGACTCAGCGTTTCATATAAAATGCCAATATCTTGAAGAAGAATGTCTATTGTCTCTTGCTCCAGCTTATTAAATAAAACATCTGAGACTGGAGTCAGGAGTAACTGGAGTTCATATTCATCACGCTACTGTATAATGATGGAATATTATTCATGCATAGCTGCCAGTGTCTCATTCCTGTATTCAATATTTGAATTGTGCTCTGATTATATTATATTCTCTCTGTTTTTAAGAGCGAAATTTCTTTTAGAGACGTGAACAGTGCCCCGTATTGATTACTGTACACTTCTGCATATTTCAGCTCTGTCCAAAGCCCATGCATGGCAATGAAGCAGCGGCAGTGAATATTGATCGAGCGTGTTTCTTACGGCTCTTGTAACTAAGCCAGCTCTTTCTGCTCTGCTGTAGGGAGGCAAATGTTTTGGGAGAAGAGTGCAGAATACCTCCGTCTGATTTTTTTTTATTTGTCACAGCAGTCTTGAAGAACCTGCAGGTCCTTTTGTTGTGCTCACAGTGTGAAAAAAGTGTCAAAAAAGGATGAAAGTGGTTTACTTTTTTTTTTTTTTTGCTTCCAGGTGCAGTCAGCATGTTTTCATGATGCTTTACTGAAGCTGAAGCGGTTTGGGGAAACTCCCACATGGTGCTTTGCAAGGGAGCTGAAGTGCTAATGGTCGCTTTGTTTTTTTAAAGCTGTGCCAGCCAAGATTTTTTATGTAAAGATGCACCTGTCTTGTCAGCCTAAATCACAAAGTGGGGCTGCACAAGAGGAAAGTGACCAGCGCCTTCTAATTAAGATCATGCAGATTCACCATATATGCCCAAAGGAATGGTGTTTGGTATAAACACTTCACCAAGAGGAAGTGAAGAATGGAAACTTTAGCATGAAGTCCAAACTGTATCTAAACAGCAAGGGAGTGAGCACTCTGTCTAGGGAAAGCTGCATTCTCCAACTTCAGATCTTTGGCCTCTCTCTACCTTTTGGTATTTTTTGGCATAAAGTAGCACAGACCCATGCATCCTGATGACTCAGCAATTTACCACCATGCGATGTGGACACAGAGTCCCAGGTTCCAGTCCGGCCCGGGGCCTTTGTCACATCTCATTCTCTCTGCACAGTCTTTCCTGTCTCTCTAACTTATGCACTGTCAAGTCAAGGCAAAAAATAAATAAATAAAAATAAATAAGTAAATAAATAACAGCATCACTGGCTGTCCGGGTAGTTAAACAGGAGCATTCTGTTTAGAGTTATACAACATATCCAAATAGTTATGTCACTCCCATTTTGAGCTGCTAGTATGCAAAACAGCGCCGGGCAATATGATCAGTATGAGATTCATAATGTGATATCAGGCTAGAAATCATAGAGAAATCATCTGGGATTTCGGATATATAGCCTAAGTGTTGTCTTTGTTCTAGCTGTTCTGTTACTACCTGCTTGGTCATCATTTCCAAATTACTAATGCTTGTTTATCAAAAATCTCTTGTATGTAAATATCTTCTGAAAGCACCAATAGTCATCCCTGTAATATTGCTGCAATATTGATTTTTGAGGAATTCAAAGATGTCATGATATTTCATTTTTTCCATATTGCCCAGCCTCAGTGCAAAGCCTCGTTTTAGCTCTAACTTGTCCAAACCCGAGCACAGTAGGCCGCTAATAAGCTGCTACAGAAACAACTGCTTTGAGGCGTTTTTACATGCTCCTGCTTTCCAGTAGTCAAGCGTTTGTGTCTGTAGTAGAGACACACACACTTGTCGTGCCTACCTAGTCACCTACATGCTGCTCATTGACCAGCAGGGGTGATCATAATCTCGCCCACTGTATTCAGCGAGCTGGCTCACATGTTCACCACTATGCAGGCTGTTATTGCATTAGGCCATTTGTCTTGGTATTGCAGCGCTGTCAACTTTAGATGAATCCTCGCTGCTATGGTGTAAGCATCAAAGCAAGACCAGGGGGCGCAGAAGTCCACATAAAGCTCGGCATTATTATCTCTCTCACTCCTAAATCACTAAATCCAATATCGTGTTCATCTGCCCTCTAACCCCTCAGCCACTGTTACTTTCACATCTGAAGAATTTCCCTTTAACAGTGGTTGTCTGGGACCTCATAAACCCCAGCTTTGGCTTTTCATGTCAAATCATTAGCAAAGAAAGGCTCCCTGAGGGGCCTGTACCTGCTGGAAAACTCCCTCTGATATCACACAATCAAAGGCCTCCAAGCTCATAGATTGGAGTCTCTGAAAAGCCCAATAAAAAAGAATTTGAAGGGAACTTAGCATTGGACCCCCCAAATCCTACCTCTTTTTATTCTGTCCTTGAGGTGATATCAGATCTAACATGCTTGGTTAGATAATGCCCGATCAGTGCTTTCTCTTTAAAAAAAAAAAAAAAAACAAGAAAAAAAAGGATGTTATTTGAGCAAGGTTCTCCTCAGATTGTTTACCATCTCCTAATGATATTCATTTTCTCAGATTTGCCCTCCCCTCCCTAGTTTGCAATTATAAATCGGCCAGGGCAAGTTGAATTAAATTGCAAAGTAGGTTGCTTTTGAAGCCTCGGCAGCTCTATCAGTGTGATGAAGTTATACAATTATACAGTTCCTTTAGTATTCCTTGCTAGGCTCTGCAAACATATGCCCAGAATTTAATATCAGAGTTTGCTTTGTCGGGCGAGGCTTTAGCTTGCCACACAAGCAGCACATTCCCAGAGTGAACCTCCTATATCTCCTTAATAATGTTTAGAGGCTGTTAAAGTGGCACAGTAACATAGACTGCTGATAACTGACATAGAAGTTGACCCAAAAAAAAAAAAAAATACAAAAAATGTTTCTTATTATAATGATATAGTGGCTTCCATGTGAGTTTCCCTCAATGGGTTAAGGTCTATTGAGAATGCAGTGAACCAGCTTGACCATATTAGTAGGTTAATCCTTCAGCTGAATTTAAAACATGAACATCACTAAAACCAGACTTCCGGCTTTATCACATGGCAACGGCGATATGTTGGACGACTGCAAAAAGAGAACGTGTCAACGGGGCATCATCAAGCAACACTTTTTTTTTTTTTATGAGCTGTTCCACTGAGAACGGATCTCAGACCAACAGCACGGAGAGCGTGTCTGCCCACAGGGCGATGTTCCAGTGAAAGGGATGCAGTTTTGGGGGGGGTTTGTGCTGTTATGAAATATGCTTGCTTTGCTCAAACAAGCAAAAGCCACTATTGCAAGTCATCCTCCCACACCGTCTGACTGTGCTGCTTGTTGATGACACAAAATTGCAGCTTTTGCTTCTTTTAATAGCTGTCCTCTGTGGATATTTTCCATCTCTACAAATACTAATTTATCGGACCAGAATTAAAGAAATGCAACTTTCCATTTCACTTCTAGGATGCATTTTGTGTTAGATTATTTCCTGCTTGTTTGTGTCCTTGTATTTGCTACCCCACTGTAATTCCCAGAGTGCTCTGGCAGTTTGTCAGAGGTGAGCTATCTGAAAAATGAGATTTAATTGTTGCCCAGTAATCGTCCTTGGTTGTCAAATTAGCAGTGCATGTGATTACTCTCTGGCGCTGCAGTGCCTTTGCCCTAAAGGTTTCTCTTTCACGCTCTCCCTCTTTCTGCACTGTTCCTGTTGTGGATCCATATTCAGTCTCACACACATTGTTTTACACATCGCTCTCACAGCCAGCTATGCACCGCTTGCACCTCTGGTAATAGAAGCTACTGCTGCAGCGAGAGGCGGTGCAGCTAATTAAAAGAAATTGGATAACAAGAATTAGGTAACGCTGACTACCCAATCTAATCAGTGCTCAGGCAAAAGGGGTCGCCAAAGTTGGCAGCTAACTTTCAGCCAGATTGTCAGCTACATTTTTCTCGCCCCTCCAGTCCTTTTATACAAATGGAGGACCATTTCCCTCTGGCCCGCTGGTAAAGTGGAGAAGAAGGAAATGAGCTGTTTCTGTCCTTCAAAGTAATCCTCTCTTCTGCAGTGAGCAGCTTTTGGAAAGTTTGCAGCAGCAGGGCCGGAAGGGGGGATTCAGCTAAAGAGCTGCCATTTGGGGTCGGGTGCATCCGTCAGCCTCCCTCTTTAAGCATCTGTCATCGGTGCTGTGTTTGTAAGCAGGGCCGCAGCCCAGGCCGGCCCTGCTGCTCTGCGACAGTTTGATCAAAGCGGCCGTGGCTCATTTGGCTCCCCTGTCTGACAGTCTGACTGAGAGTTTGCATTCAGGGCTCGACAGAAAAGATGGATGAAATGGCTGCGCATGTTCATTAAAAAGCGCTACTTTCCATTATGCCTGGCACTTACCTCCACATGGGGACGTTTAGAGGCTTGGCATGACCTTTTTTTGTACTTGAGCTGAGTGCAGCAGTGGCACAGTGCCTTGAAGTTATTCACTGGTACATCTTCACCCTGAATGCATACGTTTATGCTGACGCCTGCACACACACATACAAACACACAAACATAAACACACACACACACACGTGCAAGCACAAGCCACCTTAAAGGAGAAGTGTCATTTTGAGTTTCACTTCTTTACCAGTGGCCAAGAGTAGTTTTTATAAGATCTGATTATTTTTGTGTGCTGTATTTAATTAGCTATTTCACATTCATACATTTTCGCATTTAATTACCTAACCTAGTTTGAATGTAACTGTTATCTCCACTGACAGTTCTGCATTAACGGCAGAATGTCGGCTGTGGTTGATAAACACAACATTCAAAGATGGCCCCTCCTTCCTGGCTAAGCTAAGCACCAGCAGTGAGTTTTTCCTTTCCCAGGATGACAGCAGAGTGAAATGACTGGAATGTAAATCATTCCGTCTCCATCTTTGGGAAAACAAACTCCCTGTGCAGCAGAAAACCCCAGATTCACTCTTGCTGTGGAACTAGCAGACCACTACGCCAAGAAGAGTCCCGAGCACAGCAAAACAAAAATCCAGGCAGAGAGCAGGGTCTCTGCAGATACACACACCAGCACACACTTCTAGTGACTCAGAAGTGCTGATTGAGAGGGATTATTTTGTCTATTTTGAGTGTTTTTTTTTAGGTAAATCCTCCTCATTCTACCTTTAAGTAAGTCATACACACGACAGTAAGGTTTGCAGGTGTCATAGTGAAGACAAAGCAGACAAAAAATGAAGGCGGCATATTTTTTCGTAGGGATTAAATTACCAAAACTATTTTATAAGACGTTTTTCATCCCAGACAAAAATGAACAGCGTCTGCAGAAGCTAGGAAAACAAACCCTGACATCTAAAGCTACAAAAAGCAGCACGCAGACACTGGTAAGAATTCTGTAAATGGCAGACGTAACCTAAATGATTAGCACAAACTTAAAATAAGTCTGGCATTGCCCTTCACGCTTATGTGGCAGGGAAAAGGACTGAGAGAAGGTATGACTCATCCAGTGACACTAGACAACAGTGTGAATGACAAGTAGCACCTATTTTTTTTTTTCTCTCAGCCCAGGAGTGGCTCATCGTAGTGATGCCTTAACTTCCTCTGCACACCTAGTGGCCGCAGTCTGCACACATCGCTCATTCTCTCAAAAGACATGACCTGCATTTGTTCATAAAGCTTTTTTTCTTTTTGGTCGCCTGCGTGAGAGAGCTCGTGTGAAAAAGCTCGTGTGTGTTTTCTCTGCTCTGCACACGACTTACTGTATTAGCGTCTGTCACACATCTACTATCTACAACGCTTAATCTTGGAAATCCCCATTTGTGCGGCCTGCATGATGATAGTAGGCTAAAAGAGGTAGGGTCATGCCCCTTTGAAGATCTTTGCACATGCATGAGAGTGGATCCTCGAGGTCGGTGTCAGCGGTCAGTGAGCGATGCAAGGATACCGTAGCAGCACCGGCTAATGTCCGATCTGGAGGAAGAGCGCGACACATGATCACGTGAGAGCTTTTCTGCCGGTGTGAACTAGACAGTCTCTGCTCTGATTTGCAAAATGAAGATGTGCAAATCCGTCCACATCAACATGTTCACACACACACACACACACACACTTACTTACTTACATGGACATGCTCTAGTTCACACGTGAATATACGTACGCTCGCACTCAAAGAGACACAAAATCACACAGAGACACACCCAGCTGTGAGAGCAAGCTTATCCCCCCAGCTGTCTTGTTCAACACCACCCATCACTCATTCACACACACACACACACACACACACACACACACACCACCTACCCCACCTTCCCTCTCTCACGTGTCCAGTTGTGGCTGATAGAAAGGTGGCCGTATGCAAACAAGCTCGAACATGGGCGGACTGAGGCGCGGCCGACAGATTGAAGTCGAAACGCTTGACCTTTTTTATTTGTTACACTGGCACGCTGTAATTGCTTACAAATGCCCCACCCCCTCCCCCGGCACACACCGAGTCCTCCTCCTCTGTATCTATTTCCTGGCTCTGGTCTCCTGAACGGTACATGTGTGTTGGAGGCATTTGGCCTATTTTCTTGGTCTTTTTTTAATCAGCCCTCGTGCATTTAAAATCTGTCCGGGCCAGATGGGGAAGGGAGTTTGACCCACTTTGATGGATTCCACACCGATTAAAAGGATGAGTGAGCTTTCGAAAGCAAGGGAC
>OMLB01035300.1:9145-19371 GCA_900302555.1 Myripristis jacobus | reverse complement strand
CCTCCCCCTCCCTCCGCCTTCCTCCTCCTCCTCCTCCTGAGCCACCCCCCTTAGGTCTCTCTCCTCAGTTGTGGGATCACTGAAGTGGCGGTCAGACGAGCCCATTGAGAGCCCCGCCCGAGATCACCAAAGACGGCCCCAGCACTACCAGTTTCTTTACGCCAGTCACATCAGGCCAATATGACCCCTCTTTCTCACCAAGTAGCAACAGCAGACATAAAAATGAGTTGCCCTGTTCAGAAGGGAAGTACGGAAAAAAACGCAAACATAAAAAAAAAAAAAAAAAAAATACAATATATGAAAGAAAAAAAAAAGTTGAGCGCTCAGGTGGGGGACTGATCTGTTGAGTGCAGTTGCAAAGGTTTTATGCTGCCATGGTTGTGGAACTGTGCCGCTCACATTGAGTTTTCCCAAATTGGAATTCATGCACTAAAGAAAGCTTAACTCAAGTAAAATAATACCTCAAAAGTGTTAAAACCAAAGTCTCATTTGAGATATCCCTCTGTCTTAGTAAAGCCAGTTCACATTCAGCGAATCAGCTGTGTACATCAGCTTTTCAGACAGCTTCAATATGCACTTTTGAGTATTGTCATCAATACACAGAATCTAATTTAAATATGTAATGTATACTGTTGGGTTTATGTGGAAATGGGTGCAATTTCTGCTAGCATCACATTCCAGTGTGCAAAAGGTAATGAAAAACAAACAGATGGCTGTGTTTGAGCCTCTGTACAGAGCAGTATTTATGCAATATACACTACAACATTTATGCAGAATAACAGATGTTGAATCAAAGATTGGAGAGATTCACCACTGCCCCGGCCAGCTCTATTAGGATAATTAGACTATAAATTGGTTGCTAACTGCACAAGTCCCTTCCAAATGAAACTGCTTGGCAGGATGCTGTATAGCAGCATAGCTGTGGCACTGGTAGCAAACACAGCTACAGTATGATGTAACACAGTTAGCCAAATAACACTCATTAGCATTTGTAATGAGTATAATGTGAAAAGACAATGTGTTCATTTGTGATCCCTTCTAAAAAAAAAAAAAATGTGAATGAGAAAGAAGGAAACCCCTTTTTTTCATTTAGGCTTCATTCTAACTTCAAGTGATCATATTTCACTTGTAATTTCTTTTCATTCCCCAGATAGTCCCTGAACTGCTGAGGCAGAGTCTGGTGTTACATTTTAAAAAGTTCCTCCACCTCATCTCATCAAGTGTAGTACAACAAGTTGATTCCTCATCTCAGCTCAGTGTTATTGTCAAATTTAGGTGAAATCAAAATGACTCTTTTTGCTCAGGTGAGTTGTGTCCCAGAAATTCAAGCGACTCAATATTTCACAGACAGATAGACATGATACATGGAAACACCATTTGCAAAAATGAAATAAATAAACTAAAAATGACAATCATCCTTCGGAAAAGCCTGGGGGAGCCTCTAAAACACGTAGTTCATGCATCTTTATCCTGAGACAAAGTCTTACTTCCACACCTCAATCCACACTATCTCCCATCATCAGCTTGCGGCTGTGTGTTTGATTCCGCCCGGCGCTTTCTGCTCTGTTAGCGATCAAACGCTCTGCACAAAATGTGTAACCTTGCACAAAAGGCGAGACTGGAGGCAATTAAATATTGAAAAGGAGGTTATTTTTAACAGTTCCTTGAATGAGAAGTGGTTCAGCTGGGGAGTTTTGCAGAATAGCTATGCCCTTTTAAAAAAAAGGCAGTTGATATTTTAAAAATGGGCTTATATTACTACCAATATAATTAGGTACTTCCTCTCAGATTCATGCAGTTTTAAGCATTCGATTTAGTGCAGTTTTCAGGGTACTTGTGTTTTACTTTCATGTTTCCATTTTATGGAATTTAAGAAAATATTTCAGGGCAAGTGCCCTGCTTCTCACTTTACTGCATTTATCTAAAACCTCAAGTTACTTGTTAGTTTCATGAAAGGAAGACATTTTGCACACAGTGTGATCTGTTTATAAAACTATTACTTTTTTGGCTTCAATCCAGTATTTTATTTTTTTTTTATCTTTTTCTTTTAAGATTATTTTTCAGGCATTTCTGCTTTACTAGACAGGTACAGTGGAGAGAGACAGGAAAGACAGGGCAGATAGAGAGAGAGAGAGCATTTAGGCTAATGCTGAGGTGTAATTCCTGTCTAAGTGGTAAGTGGATCCAATCATCGTTCTGTGGAAACAAAAAGAGCAAAGATAAATTTTTTTAAAAAAGACCACTGACAGCTTTGGCTAAATCCGGAGAGGTTAATGCATCAAAAATATACTTAAATATCATATTACTCATGTAACCTTTGATGACAAAGGTCACTAAATTTCAGAACATCATTTTCCTTATTTGAACAGAATTTTAAATGTAGGACCATTTCTCAGAGTAGTGTACAATTTTGAATAGTGTATATATATATATTTTCTTTTACATAAGTAAAGAATTAGGGTACTTCTAAGTCCACTGCTGCCAGTGACTGGACAGTCAGCACAGCACTGCCCCATCTCTGCAACCTCAGCAACTGCACTCTGGAGTGAAAGCCCCCACTCTGACCGGCACCAAAAGCAACCAATCGAGCGACACCACTTAGGGGACGACCCCGCCTATCACCGGTGTTTAATCCAACTTCTTCCTTTCTTCTCCTCCTCATTCTTCTAATTTCTCTCATTCTCTCTCTATTTCTGTCTATCACTACTTTCTTTCTTTTTTCCTTCATCTGTCTCCTTTGGGCCGTGCCTATGTCAGGTGACCATTTCAGTGGATGGTATATTGACCACCACTGGATACACCCAGGAAGATTACACCATGTTGGGCTCCGACGACTTCTTCTACATTGGAGGGAGCCCCAACACTGCCGACCTGCCCGGATCCCCAGTCAGCAACAACTTCATGGGCTGTCTCAAAGACGTAAGTGGCTCTGTGTGAGGGTGCAGTCTCTGTGTAACTTATCTATGGTGGTGAAACATTACATGCATGCTGCTGCAGCCTGCCAAAATTTAGTATGGGAACAAAACGTGGCTGTACACGTTTGTGAAGTAAACACTGCATCGGCAAGGGCCACCGCAGTGTGTACAGGATTACTGGCCTGTAATTTTTCGCACACTGACCCCCAGTGTGAGATCGTCTGCAAATGGTTGAAAATGTTTGTGTGATCAGCCTTGTTTTTTTTTTTTTTTTTTTTTTGATTGAGTCTGTTTTAATCCCCAAGATAATATTTTGTTACCAGCTAAAGTGGAATTAAGCAATTAAAGATATTTATTTAGCTAGGTTGGCGAGGTCTTGAAAAATGATTAAAGATGGTGGGATTGGGAGTGTATTAATTTCCAACAGTCAGGGAGTTTTGTTTTTCATGTGTGAATGAGAGAAATGTGAAGTAGATTATGTTTTATGGTGAAATAGTCTTTGGCACTTAGATCGACAGGATCGCCATGGGATGTGATCTCATGAACTAGGAAATTTGATATGTCAAAGAACTGCTCCTGGAGCTGAGACAGTGGTGGTGGTGATGAGCAGTGCAGAGCTTGATGATGGGATGTCTTCATGAGCAGGAACTTGTGATCGGATGATTTGATTGGAGATGGATCCACCATCCACAGATGAGGTGGTGACGGTGTGGAGGACGTTCACGAAACGCCACAGTGCTCAGATGACAGCTAAATGACAGCAGAGAGAGAGAGAGAGAAAGAGCACTTCTAAAGTTTGACAGCTTACACGTGATTGGCTGTAGGAAAGCGAGTCAGGTTGTGATTGGATGAAGCTGGAATGAGCTGGTGGAGGTTAGAGATAGCGGGAAACTTGCGACTTATTGGCATGCGCTGAATTGTCGGTTGACTAAATTGTCGGTTAGCTTCATCACAAGACACACCCAAAAACACTCATGCAATTCAGCCACAGGATAAATGCCAAAACGTATATAATCCACAGATTCCATGCTTTTTATGTGGACCTTGGTTTTTTAAAACAAGGTGGTATGGCTGTGTTGCACTATGAAAAAAATCGTATTATTTCACCATTAACTAACATTACAAAGCCGCAGCAAGCATTGTTGACATTTGTATGCGGCGATGTGTTAAACAGTGGTTTGTTGTGAAGCGAGCAAGTTTGCCTTTGTTGTAAGTTTCCCAGCACCATCACTCACACTCTCATACACACATTTGTGTCACCACTGTCACTTGAGGATCGCCCATCTGTGCAGACAGAAATACCATATGCGAGAGTAGGAGGTGTCAGACGCATCATGAGTTTCTTCCTAGTGTTTATTGTGCCTCCTCCCTTCCTTGATCGCCACACCTCCCACACTAGCAGACCAAACACACTCCACAGGCGCCACATACGCCACAGTGGGATAGTATAAACACATACGCGTGCACATTCACATTTACATGTGCACAGCCGTGACAGCATGCAAACACTTGTGCACAGTCTCACTCTACCATTCATGTGTAAGAGGACGGTTGCCATATAAAAAAAACTTTATTTCCTTTAACTTTGGCAAGAGATGACTTTTATTTTCACCCTGGCTTTAAGTCACAGCTTAACAGGCTGACAGGAGGACCAATCACAGCTTAAAGTATTACGCCCTTGTAAATGTAATGACTTGTATAGAGGCGACACAACGTGGTACCATCGTGTTTCTTCATAAAACCAGGCTGATTGAATAAGTAATTACTTTTGCCATCACTTTTAATGGATCGCACAGTAATCGCCCTATCTCTAACTTAATTATGCCCGTAGAATTACATTTTCATTATTTGGGTTGCTATCAGAAGGATCCCCAGTGGGTCTTAAACCTCCCAAGGCATTTAACTATCCTCTCCCTCATCAAGACAAGCCTGGATTTACAGTCAATGTACAGACAGACAAAGCAAAGGGAAGGGGAGAGGTGTGAATAGAAAGAGAGCAGACAAAGGCGAGAATTGACGGCAAAAGATAGAGGTGACAGTGAAAGTGAAGAAGCGATGTGGGCGAAGTTCTGCGAAAGGAAAGTCAGAGCAGATGGTTGGTGAGCACAGCAGTTAAGAGACTGTCAGACAGAATGAGTGATCTCCCAATAATTAGCCTAGCAAGAGGAGATGCTGCGAAGAGAAAATGAGGAAGAAATGGCCGAAAGAGGAAGAATGAATAAAGTATGTGCTTTGAATTTGTATTGTACTGTAATGGAAAGAGAAAATGTTTCCAGGAATAACAGACAGCAGTTGTCAGCTGCAATTTTTAGTGCAATGAACAGGGCTGAAAAAGTGAAGTGGTGAGGGAGAGATAAGAGGTGGTGAAAGGGAAAGAAAGAGATTAAAGACAAGAATTGGAGCTTTGGGTGTTTATGTATTAAACCTTTATATTCCTGTTTAACCTTAAGGGACTTGATTTAGTTGGGTAAGGCTGCATTTTTCAACTAACCTTTTGGTTTTCAGTCTGCCCTGCAAAGAAAAAGGTCTATACACTTATTCAGTCTAGCATTAAGTGAAAAAAAATGCCAACAAGGTGAGAAAATTCTGCATACTTCCCATGTTTCACATGAATGGAGATTTTTTTAAACAAGATGCCTGGCAAGATGGCGAATCACTGCATCGGCTTGAATATCATCCTGTTTTATGCATGCAAATTATTACTACAAGTTGAAACGGTGCCTCACTGAATAATTCCTTCACTTGTTTTGAGAAAGCGATTTTAAGACTCAGACTAAATAAAGTGTCCAAGAAACACTATTTAAAACCACAGATTGGTGATTTGCATTGCAGTTAGATAGATTGATAGATAGATAGATAGATAGATTTACTTTATTGATCCCAAACTGGGAAATTATTATGTTACAGCAGCATCAATAGAAACATAAAATAAAATTAAATAGAATAGAATAGATGCAGAAGTATATACAATAAAGACCAAATATATACAATAAAGACAATAGAGACTAAATATATACAATAAAGACTAACCTAATAATATGAGATATGAAATGTGAAATATACAGATGGTATGACACAGTTAACACAGTTAAACCATGAAACCAAGAAACCGAGTGGCAGAACCCGACGCCCGGTACTGGGATTCAGGAACTGTCAGACTTATTGATGTATAATTGTTATTCCACAGTTAACTATAGCCAAAAGTGAACCCATGTCAAATATTTTCATCGCAGCTACAATGGCATTTAAATAGAAAATGAGCTAAAACAGAGGCATTTCTTGTCACATTTCACTGTGAACGGCTACAAATAAATCACCAAGGGTTTCTTTGTAGACCAATTTACAATTTTTAACAAACGTGCAGAAATCCAGCATGGAAAACGGAGAGCTCGCTTTTTCCTCCCACTGAGCTCCACTGTAGCTGCAGCTTCTCATCACGTTTGGTGAGTGCACCAATGGAAGAGTGGAATTACACCCTAAAACAACAAAACAGCAGAGTTGTAATGGCACTTTTCCATTTCATGGTATCAGCTCTACTTACATCATTCCTACTCACTCTTTTTGGTTCTCCATTGGCCAAAAGTTTGGCATAGCATCTGGCACCAGATACTATTTTTGGGACCACCTCAGTTGTGGTTCCAAGCGAGCTGAGAAGATACTGAGAGGTGATGTGAAAACAGCAGACCACTGATGAGTCAGAGAGAACTTGAGGAGCGAAGCCCTGCCGTTTCCTGCTTGCAACCAGGAAATTAAAAAAAAGCTTGTAACAACTGTGTCATAGTTTATAATCTATCCACCTAAAAAATACCCTTTTAAAGAATCTCTCAGTTCTCTCAGTGAAAGCAGCCATTTCCAGTTGATCTTGTTGAACAGCTGGAAATGTGGGAAACTTTCTGCAATGGAAAACGAAATCCAGAAAAGCAACTAGTACCAAAAGTGTAGTAGAGCAGATACTACGTGACAGACAAATGGCACAAGTGACCAATTCCTGTTTGAAAAAAAATGGAAAGTCTTTGTATGGACAAGGGAATGTTGTTTAATACAGTGGCTATCAGGGTTTGGGCTGCGGTGGGGGGAGGCTGCGGTGGAAAGCTGATCAATTTTTTGCCCATAGTGGCTTTTCTGTTCATGCATTCTACTCTTTGCTGCTTTGGGTAGGACTGAGAGAGTAAATATCAAGGTTTGCCAGACACTTCTTGGGTGGGTTGCAGTCCAGTACATCATGTAAATTCCAATCGGCAGCAGCCTCAGATTTGTGAGTTGTAATGTCACGGGCAAATATCATTCAGTAAAGGTAAATAAGATCACCTCCCACCTTAAACAGCTTACAGTTTGAGTGGCCTTACAAGAAACTCATTTATCTTGTGTGTATTACTTTTGCATTTACAAAAAGTAGTTGGCAGAATTTTCCTACTTTTTTTCCAGCAAAGGCACAAGGGGTAGCCACCGTAAGTGATAATAAAGTACCTCTTATATCCTCTAGGATTCTTTAATATAAGAAGGGTCTGTATTTAACTGTCTCAGGTAAATTATTTAATACTCTTGCAACTCTGGCCAATGCTAATGCCCATGATCCTGTTTTTTTCCCCAACATTTTTTTTTTTTTTATTATTCCTTCTTCCTTATCTGAACTCACACTGATACTTCTGAACCATACCTGACTGTTCCTCCACCAAACCCTGTGCAGTTAGCATATCTGCCACTCGCACTGAAAGCTTCTTTCTGAAAATGGCATATCAGATTGTATCAGATGTTTCCCCGCTTTCCACCCAATGTGCGGTGGGATTGGCTTCATGCAGTGCCTCGCGTCCCTAAGGATAAGCAGTTTGAGAATGAATGAATGAATGAATGAATGACACAGAGAGTATTCCTACTTCTCAAATGCACATCACACATACAATCCAGTTATTATAATCTCATAAACATTCTTGTGCATATCAAAGTATTGTTATATCTGATCATGCTCCGATAACTCTTGATCTTTCATTTCCTAATTCAGCACCCGTCAAGAAACACTGGCTCTTCAACTCTTCTCTAGTAGCAGATGAGGACTCAAATTTATATCCGAACAGACACATTTCTTCTTAGGTGGTAATGATTTCAAAGCCTATCTGCAGGGACAAATGATTTCCACTGCAGCTAAAAAAGGGAGAAGCAAAAAAAGAAGCTTGAAACAGCAGCAGACCTTTCTAATCGCAGTTCACAACAACATAAGCAGTGTGCAAGTTGTCCCATACCGTGCTTGTATAAAGAGCAGTTAAAATATGAAGCAGAATTTGATCTTGTTCAAATTATATTCAGCAGACTCTGCGTCTAACCAAGGGCTCAGGGAAGTCTTTCTTAGTGGTGCAAAAATGGTTTAAAAAAGAATGTCTGGGGGATCAGTTTCCATCAGAGTGTTATAATAAACTGTCTCCACAGCTCTCACTTTATTTTGTAGTAGTCTTTTTGGACTCCCTTGAAAATGGGATTTTCCTAACTAATTTGAACAAGGACTGTATCTGTCCCCTGGTCAAAAAAGAAACAATAAATGAATAAATAAGTAAATAAAACGGAAAGATGCTTTGAATTGCTTCTCCCACAGGATGTTCGCCACTTTGTTATCTGTTGTTTCTTCCAACCAAACAGGGTTTATCTACAATCAGCACTCATTCTTTAACATGTAACTGGTGTTGAATATTCTGTACGCCCCATCTCAGACCACTCTGGAATGCGTTATTTCTATCGATGCTGAAAACACATTTGAATTAGAAAAGTTTGGCTTTGGCTCAGTTTTCATCTCTTGGATCAAGCTGTTATATCAGTCTTCATCTTCAGCAGTCCTAACAACATTTGCAATACCTAAATACTCTACTTAGGGTTGTCAAAAACAACTTTGCATATTTTGGGATTTCAGTTATTTGTGGCTACAAGAGCATTTTTATAAACAACTCTGCCAAGTTACTTGATCGAATTATCCCCTCTCACTTTGTCCCTCATCAGGTAAATTAACTCAATACAAATGACTGTGCTTATCTATTTCATTGTTTACCTGTTTTTACTCTTTTATCTTTTTTTAATCCTTAGACTCAGTGATTTCACTATATATTTGGAATAGCAGGCAACCCCAGTTATGCATACCTTTCCCTGATCGTCTTCACTATTCATAACTCAGTATCAGGGCTACCTTGCTCTCTGTTAACGTCTGCTGATATATCATTTTCAGAGGATAACTGGGGCTCAGTCATCTATGTGTGCACACCACTCTCTTACTCAGTTTTCAGTGGTACATAGAGTTAATTTTTCCATAGTTAAGGTACTGTATGTAAATTTTAAAGTCACATCCCATAGGTGATAGTATAAAGTATAAAAGGATAAAGTATAAAAGTGCAGATGTTTCATATATAATTGTTAGGACATTAGGATATGTTCTAATCCATTTGAAGATCCAAGTTTGACACATTCTTTGACTTTTCAAATGTAGAATAGAGCCCAGTCCACTTGGAGTTGTCCCAGTAGTCCAGTCCCAGGGCAGGTTCTGCGCTCTCCTACTACATCACATGGTTCATTGATCTGATTTGCGATAGACAGTGATAGACAGATGGTTCATCCAATCACCTGCCAAGTATTTTCTGAAAGCGCCTGCCCTTTTCCAAATAGTGTCCAATTTGGTGCGCCAGGTTAGTCTTTGCCTCCGTTTTCTCCAAAATCCAAAACAGTAATCGTAGCAATTAGACCTCTCTCTCGTAACAGTTGTCACTTTGTCACTTTAAGCTCTAGCAACTCTATACTCATTTGTTTTCTTACATATACTCTTATACTCTTTGTTAGTCCGCATGGAGGAGCTATAGGGGATTGGAGGAGAGGGAGTGTGGTGGGGGGATGCAGGAAATTGAATATTGTGTATATAAAGATAAAGCTCAATAAAAAAGACCGTTGAGAGATAGAAGGAAAGTTAACTGTCCACAAAGGCTGCAATGAGAAGAAAGGCGGACAGAGAGCCAGGTAGAGTAGCAGTATCTCGAAGCGCAGAGGAAAGTCAGTGGTCGGCGGCGGTGTGTTTCATCCTGCGGTAGTTCAGTGGCATACCCTGGATTATCAGTGGTGTTATAGGCCGGGGCAAGGCTTTCATGCTGCCACCGTGGCCAAACCCCTTTGATACGCTTGACCAGCACCCTCCAGGCGCCAGAAATCCAATGGAGGAAGGGGAGCACAAGACGAGTAAAGAGGCCCTGAAAAAAGCGCAGAAGCCTTATGAAGTTTTTATTTGGTGTGTGTGTGTGTGTGTGCGCATGAGTGAGACAGGGCGGGCATCGGGGGCCATCGGGCACT
>OMLB01035299.1:0-11962 GCA_900302555.1 Myripristis jacobus | reverse complement strand
CTGTAAGTGCTCTTATGTAAGGCTGACAGTGTACTCCTGTTGAACCGATCTGGATGCATATTGATCATCCCCAAAGCTACTGAATGTTATCTTGTATAATAGGCCGAGTCTGTGCTTGATGGGATTTATCAACATCTGAACACTTTTCAGATTTTTTCTAATTGTGGAAATAGTCCTCTTTTTACAAACTCACTTAATGTGTTGTGTGTTTCTACATCGTCTCTCAATTGAATGTATCTCAGAATGCATATATATCCCTCGTAAAGATGTGAATGCCTTCTTTGCCATGATGTGTTCACCAAATTTTCCTCCATAAGAGTCCTGTTATTGTTTGTTTTTTTGTCCTCAGTAATGTTTGAGGTTAAAAAATTAGTCATCTAACTTCTAGTCCTGTTTTCTCTTCACACAGACATTCATTATTCAGGGTGAATTTTTGTTGGCCTCTGCAAGTGATCACAAAATGCTCTACTGAATACTGGTGCACTTTTCCCTTACCTAGGCTTGTCTTGTCTAATAAACATCTCAATCTTACGAATGTGCTTTTCTGGCTTTTATAAAACTTAGAAATTTAATGGGAAATGGGTGTAAAAGAGTGAAAATGAGTATTAAATACATCTATATCATTGGGAAAACATGCTGAGCTCAAGCTGGTGATCAAAAGAGTACACTGGTGAACCACAGATTAAATTAAAACAGAAGGGCAACTCCACAATACTAAAGTAAATAAAAAGTTACATGTGCAAAACATGTTTGGCTGTTTATGACTGTAATAAAATTAGGAAAAGGTTAGTCCTTTTATTCCCCTTTATTCTAAACCCTTAACATATGACCACCACTTCTATCAGCCTAATAGGATTTCCAAAAAAATTTGCAATTTCACTAACAATTATAAGTGAACACAAGCTCTGAGATTATTAGAGGCTAATTCAGTTGCAGGATCATTCAAAACCTAATACTAAGTGCGCTGCTATTTAGTTTTTATTTCTAATTTTAAAGACTGGCCTTCAGTATTGTGATTATTGCGGAAGTCTGCATTGTACTACACTTTGTTTCCCCCTTTGAAAAGACACGTCTGTTGTGGCAACATCTCTTATTTATGAAGAACAGCGTGTGCCTATCAGGGCCACTGCCATGGCAACTCTGCCTGCTGGTTCATGCTGACCCTGTCATGAAGTGCACTTGTGTAAATCCATATTCCAAAAAACTCAGATTTGGAGATGAGCGACATCGAGTGACATGATATTTGCTTTCTTAACATGGAAAAAAAGCATGACTCTTATTAATGTGACGTGGAAATTAAAAGAAGGCATCTCATTTGTATCAAGGCTGGACAAGATGCAGTCTAGTTCATCGATTTAGGAGCACAAACCATCCAACCAAAATAACAACAAGGCTGAACAGATTTAGATTTAGATTTGCACTCCCTATGCCTCCTCCTATGCTTGTGTCAAAAGGTAATATACATGCTGTGGTGTGAGTGATTATTTCAAAATGAATAGGTGCTGTACTAGATAATGAGATTTCAGCATTCCCTCACACAATCTCTCTCTTAAAGAACCTTTACCAAAACTCTTGCAGATCCAAGGAGAAAACATAATTTAAATCTAAGACCTGTTCTGGTGTCAGGCGTTATTATTAAAGATCACCAGACAAGCTGAGTCATCCAGCCTCCGTCCTCATCCCCTCAGGTCTCCAGCAGACTAAATCCTTGTGCTGCAACCAACAGAAAATAACAAGTACAAGGATTTTACATCACACAGACGGGAACAGGAACAATTAGCCAACAGCCCTCAATCTGCCCTCCATACCAGAAATTCAATTAGCCCTATGACAAAAAGTACTCCAAAGACACTTTAGAAATGCATTTGTAGAGACGTGCTTACTCATAGATGTGATTTTGCTCCTGCTATATGAGGGTTTCATAATGTTTCTGTTTCTGTCTTTTAGCTAACACCAGCTTTCTGATGGATCAGGCAACAGGCCACAGAGCCATTTACCCAGTTAAATGTCATAATCCACCTCATAGGTTAAGCTGGGCTAAAGGTAAGAGTATTGAAATTAGACCACAAACCAAGGCTGCATTGTTTCAGGCGACTTAAAACTATATAATCTGCAGGTGTTTGTGTAAAATAATAGACATATTTTGGCAACATGCCCACTGAATGCAGTCATGTGCTGTGGTTGTCAGTAGACAAGATTTGAATGGTCTCTTCCTGCAATGATTAAGAGAATAAAATTCAAGACAGCGTGGGGTTTCTTCTAATTGTTTTTGTTTTATATTCATGTAACAATACAGGTTATTAGCACATTTGCCTCTTAGTCTCCAAACATGACATGACATATGTACTGCATTTGGTTACATAAGCATCATATAAAGCATATCCCTAATAGGTACATAATGTGAACTGCAGAGTTCAGAGAGGATCAGGTTTCACGGCTGAGATGAAATAGACAGAGAGAATTCCATGTTTATGTAAAGTGTGTAGCTGCTCTTAAACTCAAATCGACATCATTATAATCTTCCTCATCATCAAAAATACAAAAACTGGCAACATGGTTAGTTACATGAATTTGTGTCAAAAAAAGGGAAAGTGCAATGGGAACCGGGGACATAGACAGAGTATAAACAGTTATTCCTCACAAACCAACTCATCATGGCTGAGATCAGGATCTACAGGAAGTGTCTTTTCTCTGCTACATCTGGACACCTCAGGATAGAGGGATGGTGTTGCATGCATAGAGGTAAAGTGGGTCAAATTCCTCTTTTTCTCCTAGTGGATCTCATTCAGTGGCTCTTGCAGTGTTGCTGAGCAGACAGTTTCATCATTGCATGTCACCATCCAATTTTACACCAAAATAGTTCTGCTCGCTCTCAGCTCATCGGGTTATTATTAGTCAGAATTAGGTTGTTTTTTGGGATCCCATCTCCCCCCAGCTCTACATGACTGCCACCCAGTGGCCCATCAGCAGAGACATCAGGGAGCCAATGACGACGATGATGCTGTTATAGATGGGCCCACTGGACGCTCCGATGTAGTATTCCATGTCTCCAGACCCCTCCTGGTCATAGGCAGGCCTGGGGCGGTAGACGCTGCCATATCCGCCACCAAAGTGTGGGTAGCCATAGCCGTACCCACCTCCATAGCCTCCAAAGCCTCCATATCCCCCGCCCATACCATAGCCATACCCCGGGCGGCTCAGGGCAGACCCCAGCATCGCGCCCCCTACGGCTCCTGCTGCAGCTGCTCCGGCCACTTTCCCTGCGCTGGAGCCGCCGGTCTGGACAGGTGCAGGTCTGTAGGCTCCTCCGCCCCAGCCCCGATTGTAGCCTCCTCCACCGCGGCCGAACGAGCTCCCTCCCCGCATGAAGCCTCCCCCACGCCGGGCCTCAGAGCCGGGCAGCAGGGTGGCGAGGAGCAACAGGCTCAGGGCCACCGTGAGGGAAAGCCTCCGCTGGGCAGCCATTACTTTTATGATTATTACTGTCCCCTGCAATAAGATAAGAGGGTAAATGATGAGGATGAGGAGCTGGACCACATGGTTAAAAGACTGTACTGACTTTGTAATTAGAGCTGTCTGCCCTCTGTCTGATTATCTGACTCAGAGGAGATAGGGGAGATTTATTTTAGATTGCGCGGCGGGTTCATGTCTCTAGTCTGTAATGACTTTCAGCCTTGATCTAATTTGTCTGGTTCATATGAATTCATACACTCAATTTATCAGCTGATTTGTATCTGCTCTGGTCAGTTCTTGGAGGCACATAATCCCCCCTCCTCCCACCACCACACACCCACGCCCACGCTACATAAGCACACAGAGATATTCTCATCACAGCTCCAGTGTCTCTGACTGATTATGTGGTATTTTTACGTCGCTGAAACATTAAGAGCAGAACATGTTTACTAATCCAGCTTTGTGTGAAACATCTTGCACAACAACCACCAGCTGCCACAACAGCACTTGACCCTGCAGCTGACATGAGGTAACTTTCAGGTAACTTTCATAATCTCTAAGGCCAATAAGGGTGGATTTTGCCTTGGTAATCCGGCTCCAGATCTGAGAAGAGGACATTGTACATTAATTATGGAAGCGCCACTGCTGGTTATCTAAGATGTAACCCTTGGTGTTCACTTTGATTAAAACAACTGTTTGAAAGGCATTATAAATAATAAGGTGTTCCATTCCCGTAGCCAAGCTCCCTGCAGGGCAAAAGCAAAATCAACAAACAACAAAAAATAGTTTGTCTTTAGTTAATCATCTTTTTTTCATGTCAGGATTGACGACATGAACCATAACATCATTTGCTGCCGTCACCAAACACCCTAATCTGTGCCCTCTTAAAAGGCTTAAACTATAATTACACTGGGTCACTTAGTCTGAGAATAATCCCACCACACCTCTGACAGATTATAGCCTCCGTAGTTCCCACTCATTCACAAAAAAGAGGAATTCCATTATCAATACCAGTTTGGAATATTGTCCACTTGCCAGTCAAAATAGAATTATTAATCTGCCTTTTTATTTTTTTTACTCTGTTAATCGCCTCCAATTTGCCCTGTAACAGATATAAAACTATAAAAAAAATGAATTAAATGATTTACAAAATTACAAAACCACCTAGTCAGTTAAGAACTAACTTTTCATCATGTTACACTACAGAAATAACAACAAACACTGAGAAGCACTGAGAAGTAATCTATCTTAATCTAGTTTTTTTTTCTCTCCTCTTAACCCTCCTGTTATGTTCACATTTTTTAACATCTTTTATGTTTGGAGTCAATTTGACCCCTGCAGTTTAAACTTCCACAAAATGATTTTAACTAAAATTGCTATCAAAGTTTATGTGTCAGGTACTTTATGTTTCTTTGTTGATTACCTAAATAGCCCTTTAAATAAAACATAACTCCAGTATTCTTATTACGCGACAATGGAAAATATGCAAATCACCATAAAATCTCACTGCCTGATCTGAAATTGGAAAGAAATATTAATTTGGTGTTTTAATGGCTTTATATTATTTCTAAGTACAGATTTTTGATATTTATAGCCAATGCGTTACAAAGTGTGAACAGGACATTGAAAACATATCAACATGTCAATTTCATCTTTACCTGGTAGTGCCCATTACATTAGGAACACTTATTAAATATCAAGCAAAAAAATGATGTTAATCATACATTTAGAGACGTTAAACATTGGCTGGGGTCAAATTGACCCCAAACATAATAGGAGGGTTAAGAATGAATCAGCTCACCTGTTAAGTGTGTGGTTCTGAGGGTCAGAAACAAGTCAGTGGAAGGTTTCAGATGATGTTAGTCTACTCCAGGTGTGTTTTCACCAGAGTTGAGGTTCAAGCGGCGAGTGTGTGCGAGCAGCGCTGACTCCTGAGACTGTGTGGGAAAGTATGTTTCAGGGACAGCCTTTTAACCTTCAGACAGTCAGGCTCAGGTGGGGGATCACCCCGGCTCAGACGTCCTCATTGGCTGAGCCATGTCAACATGACGGCCATCCCTGCCTAAGCCCCTCTCCTGCCAGCATCAGACTTAAATACATGCGTATGTTTTTCTCTGGTTTATTAAACTGCTCAACTACTTAACAAACAAACAATAAATAAATAATAATTAAAGGTTAACCCACAGCTTTGACTGACTTCTCTAACATAATAGTATACTGTGACATCTGCCTGTTTATACCAACTGTGGTATTATATCATTTCAAATTATGCAAGATTTAAACATCCATACATAACATTTTCAGGCATTTTTACCCAATGACCAGGATACACATGAGCATCTTTTTCCCCTCAAGATAACTTTTTATTAAATTACAATCATCGTAAAAACAAACAAACTACACTTTCCAAATAGTGGCATGTGCTTTTAACATCTGAGAGACTAAGCTTCATTCAAACTGTATTATTTTGTGAAGGAAACATTACAAAATGCTCAAAAGCAGGCAAGTGTTATTAGGGCTGAGGAAAAATAAAGCATGCTCACTCACAGAATTACACACACGCACACGCACTCACACACACACACACACACACACAAAGCAGACATATACAAAGAACTGTACATGTAGAGGCAAACTGCTGCTTCTGAAAAAAAAAAAAATCGCTCGCTCACACACTGACACCACTCTCACCGGTGTAATTCACAGTCAACTGGGGGACTTCCATCTTGTGTGCACTTTTTCCTTCATTCTCTGTTGGATTTAAAGGAAAAATCCATCCCTGGACACTCTTACACTGTTATATTACGCTGTGATGTTTAATGCGTCCCAGGAATTATTTTGTGTTGTAATTTGCTTTGGTGTATCCACTTTTCCTCAACATTGTGTAAAGTTTGACTTCAGTCAGTGATTTTCTACATTTCACAGAAGGAACGAGAATCATCTTGTTGCGTACTTTTTCTTATTTTCCATGTAGGCGGAGAGCTATAGTCATAATAACAGAAACAGAGTAGTAAGTAAGTTTTTCCATTGGAGAAAAACTGAATTGCTCCCTTACAAAATGCAACGTTTCTGTTTCCAGTTTGTCAGTGGAAAAACTGGTTTCTTTGTCTTGTTCGTTAGACTTCTCCCAGTATGACAGATATCCTTGATTCTGAGGAACTGACACAAAGCCTGATACCACTGGCATTTTACCTGCGTGGCATTTTTGTTATCAAACTACAACGGAGCCGCATTGCAAATATCTCGACTGGATGTGGCCATTTAAAAAGAAATATCTCAAAACGACAAAAGGGACTGAGAAATGCAACATACATCACCAGTTACAGATTTTTAACAGTGTTTAAGTGTTGATAGAGTTGAGATTTTCTTTAACTGCAATCATACGTTTGTCTTTGACATTCAGTCTGAATGTCTACAGAAAAGCTGCGAGCACAGAGGCAGCTGTCACTATCAGGCTCTCGCTCTCGCTCTCTCTCTCTTTAACACACACACACATAAATCCTAGTACACAAGCTTTTATAATCCCTGCAGTGAACGTCTAATATGCAACAAAATGAAGAGGGCCACTGAATTCCTTCAACTGCATGAGTCAACAAATTTTCAGACAGCGAGACACACAAAGATGGTGGCCTCCGGGTTTGAAGTCACATGCTTTACAGACAGAAGATGGTGACTAATTAAGCTGCACCCACTGCAAAGTGCCCGATGGCCCAGTATTTTCTTGCCACTGTAGAAACGCCAGGTACCCAGTGCATTATGGGACCGGGAGGCTGCCACCTTTATGCTGCTGGTCCATTTTCAGATTAGTATCGACCCAAACTGTGTCACTCTGCCATGGCTCTAGCTGCAACTTCCCTGATACAACCCATAGTATTTTTATACAGTAACAGCTTCAAAATAATTTATCGTAATTCTTGCCTTGGTGCTTGGACAAACCTTTGTAACAGGCACTTTACATAGACCACATTGTGCTTTAAAAGGATAGAGTAATCAGCTTTCAATCAGGAAGGTACACATAACATAACATTTTCTGCTTAATTTTTAGAGGTAACGCAACACAATGAGGATTAGGAACAGAGCAATGAGGTGTGAGGTTTAAGGAATGTGTGTGAGTGTATCTGTGTACTGTATGGTATGAAGAAGAAAAAAAATGAGAGAAACAAAAAAACAAAACAAAAGACAGGTTAAGTAGACCAGGTCTGTGTCAAGGCTGCAAACCAGCCCATGTGGCAAGTGCCAGAAAAATGGTTATAATTTTGGATCTAAGATTATTGCTGTGATGGTCGAGCTTTATATACACACATTAATGTTACAGCATCGCCTGTAGGCTGGACAGGGCACGAGGAGGGAATATGAGTCAGATGGTAAAAATCACCAAAGACCCAGATGGAGACAGGAAGTCAGAGGAATGCATACATTGCTTTCTTGTCAGGCGATTCTTGGTCAGTCTCATTTGACGTTTGGTCACAGTTGGATGGAAAACTTGGCTGTCTGGGAGCGGACACTGTCAAAGTCGGTGTACATATGAGGGCTGGTAAAGGGAATCATCTCCAAGAGCCACATCACATACAGCTCGTCCCTTCAGGAAGACAGCCAAGCTGCTTCTCAATTATTAACCGCAGGTAGTTATACCTATAGGAGAAGCAGGGAGAGAGGAAGTTCAAACCACTGTGAGCAGAAGTTAATCTAATGATAATAACAAGACAAATACAAAACAAGTGATTTAACACTGATAAATGTTACATGACTGGGGCATAAGTGTAAAGGATGAGTTGATGTAGTAAATGACTGTGTAGGACCAAAAGAAACAGAGAGAGAGAGAGAGAGAGAAAAGAAAAAGTAAAACAACTTGGTAGTTTTTTCTTTCGTTTTATTGTTTTACAGTGCCGTTCTTCACATCTCTGCATTATATATTTTATAGTTGGAGAGAAAGAAAAGAGGAAAAAAGAAAGAAAGAGGGAAAAAAGTCGGCACCCTCAATCAGTGGGACAGGGCGTGCAACATTGTGACGAGTTTTTCTTTTTCTTTTCCTCTTACCCCTTAATCCCCCCTTCCCCTTCCCACCTCCGCTCCTCAGTTTTACACTTGTTGATGAAAACTCAAAGTAAATGAGCCATGATGGCAAAACCCAAAAAAGACATAAGCTGATCTGATTAATTCACTTGTTCTGTGCTGAAGTGATGAAGGAGCTGGCTTTAGCATCTGTGGTACCTTCTCCTGAGCTTCTGCACCTCCCGGTCCTCCTCCTCCTTCAGTTTTGTGATGAAACTCTGCAGGACAGGCATCTCAAACTTGATGTACTGCGCCACCTGGTGGAAGGGAAGAGAAATATCATGACCAAGCATAAAAAAGACAGGATGATGTGAGGTAAATGAGGGGTACACTGGTGACCTTACAACCACAGGGGAAATTTTTCTTTGTACGGATGTTGTCATGAGAAAGGGAGAGGAAATATACAGATATGACAACCAGTGTTATATCTGTATATCTGTACTGCTGCAGCTCAGGGTCAGTCCATTTCCCCCTCTTAAAAAAAAGGCATCATTTAGCATGAACCCTTATCATCTTACATCATACGTCACTTCTTCTCCCAGGTCCTGTTCCATGAGGAAAACCTTGCAGACTTGCTCACATGGACCCTGCATCACCCTCAGCACCAGAGGATAGTCACTCCGCTTCAGCTTCACACGCTCTGAAACATTAAACACACACACACACACACACACACACAATAGTTAAAAGTGCATACATGCAAAATAATACATACAGCAGCTGCTTTGCTAAAAATATTCTTGTCACTGGCCCAGCTGGAGAAATAAAAACTAAATAAAACACTGTAAACAGCGACAGACACTAACAGTAACACACGCTCACCTCCACTTGCATGCACAAGGTAGAGGGCAAAGTCATCAGGGCTGTTCTCGATTTTGAACTTGTTGAGGAGAACTCGCAGCACCTGAGGTGTCGTCATGCAGCTGTTGATGCGGACGTTAGTCACCGAGCCGTACGCAGGCGTGAACACCGCAGTCTGAGAGAGCAGAGGAACACGCTTAGACCTTGTTTTTAATGTCGTAATACAACCAGAGACGGTCTAACCCCTAACCATCTCTGATACAACACATTGCCTCTGTGCATGCATGTGTGTTTGTGCATATGTGTTTGTGTTGTATGCATGTGTAGTGTGTGTGTTTGAATTAGCAATGCATTTGTGTGCGTTCAGGATATCTGAAAGTTTCAGAGAGCCAAATTTAAGAGATTTTAGGCCCAGTATGTTCTATCTTATTTGCTATTTCATGCTACTTATGATTGCATTTCAGACCAATTTTAAAATCAAAATGATAATGCAGTAGAACTTTTTTTTTTTTTAAAGGACCAGTGGACACCCTGGGCTGTTGTCACCTTATGGTTGTAGAAGTGTCCGTTGATGGAAAAGCGATGTCGTCGTATCCTCCTCTGGTCACTAGGTGACCGTCGCTGGCCCCGCCTCAAAACCCCAGCATCGCTCTTTGTCCTGAGAAGCTGAGCGGAGCTCTCATCATCCTCTGTCATTTCAACACCCAGGAGGACAAAAAAAGTTGTATTGCTGCTGCTTCTCATGAATAAATAATACAAAAAAACAACAATAAAGGCTCCAAAATGCTTTGTATCCATTACAGGAAAAGTGATTATCTAATCATGTAATGTCTTCTTAGTAGACTGTAAAATCCCTCCTGTTTTTGACTGATTGATTGACTAGTTGAGTGATTGACAACTTTATTATTATTTTTTATTTATTATTTTTCAGCTTACACTTATATTTCTTGAATTTGTTTTAAGCTTTGTGCTTACAACCATTTTGTGAATGAAGGTGTCACACTTCAAATGGCGGTTATGTAATTTTAGGGTGAAACTCTTTACTGCACTTGTACGGACTAGGGAGGAAAACAAACCTTTGAACAGTGTTTCAGATGAGTAGACCACACAGGATGAGGCAGATAAAGAGAGGAAAGCTCATTAAGATATGTTTACCCAATACAAATAGCTTTTTTGGCTGAGAGTCAATCACAGATTGAGTCTACAGTCTCTCTTTTAGAGATAGGCTGATTTGATTTTAAGGGCCAACATGTTTTCTTGGAAACTGATAAGAATGCACAAACCAGACATGACTTCAGTAAGTGAAATAGCTTCATTCTGCAGTTGTTTCTGCTAAGCAAACACGCAGCATGACAGCGTCTGATGCTGATGGAGCTAAGGGCACCCACCCACCTTGTGTCATGTCCACCATCCCAGTCATGTCTTCAGGTTGGCTTTCAGGTGCTGTCACTTCCACGGTGGGTGGGCTCTTCTGGGTCGGCTGCTGACCGTCTGTGCTGGTTGGGGAGCTTGTAAGACAAAACACAGGAGACCACAGCAATAAGAAAGGGAGAGAAAATGGCAGGGGAGGGTGGAAGAAACGCAGTCTGAAAGAGCTGTAATGGACACAGCGTCAAATAAGTGTTTAATGAGTACTGCTGCCAGGGCTAATATCATCTCTGATAAGTTAAAAATACTTTGTCTGTATTATTACCCCCCCACACCTTTGAGGGACACAAATAATTAAACACCTCAAATCACATGCCAGGAGCTTTGAATGTGGGCCATTTTGGCCCAGACAGGTCAAAAACAGAGACAGAGTGATATCAGCCCAGAACGAGCCAAATGCCAACTGCATGCCCATGAGGCCCATTAGTCTGGGCACAAGAACAGCTTCATTTGACAAATGGGATGTTAGAGCTGAAAATGGGGCTCAATGCCTACTGACACAGAAAGATCAGTGATACCTCGAGGCAAAATCCCAAACAAAGTCAAAAACTCAGGTTCTAAATGTTCACTTTGATCAGGGGACTTCTGGACTTTCATCAAAAGATTTAAAATTAGCATCAAAATATTTAGAAGCTGCAGATCTAAAGGGTGAATTTCTTCTTCTTTAATATGGAATCAAGTATGCACTGTAAACATACATAAACAACAAGTGAACATGCTAACTTATGAACGCCTGCTGAGCATTCTTCACCTCAGCCTTAATGTTTGTCTGCCCCCACCGACCTCATGAGTGACTCACTACCATTTCCGGTCAGTGAAGTGTAACTGGATCTGTCTGCTCCTTACCCCTGACTGTCCAGAGCACAGCCAGAATGCCAGGATGTGGACGAGGGAGGCGGTCGGATTCGCTCATGGTCATCTTGCATCTGAAGCCTGATTGGTCGACGCAGGCCCCAGGAGATATTCAGCAAGCCCTCAACGATCAGCTCACCCTCTTCCTGTTAGGGGAGAGGAGCTCCGATCAATACAGGGCAGGGTTATTAGCCCCTTTGGGCAAGGGGTAATTATGGGAGGAGACAGTGTTGGGTGAGGTGTATTAAACTGCAAATGACTGAGGGCAAAAGTAAAAAGGACGACAGGGAGACGTGAGAGGAGTCAATGAACGACTGACAAACCCTGATCGAGCGAGGAGACGTTCAGACGCTTCCGATGAACAGGAAAGTAAAGC
>OMLB01035296.1:0-11233 GCA_900302555.1 Myripristis jacobus | reverse complement strand
GGTCCTTCCTCACGCGCAGCCACAGGTCCTCTGTGCGCTCCAACCGCCCTGTGTGCCCCTCCTCCAGCTGGAAATATCCACAGAACAAAAACAAAAGCATCACAAACCCCCCCTGGCTTAGCATTAAGAACTGTGAACAGCTAGTGAAGAAAAAGTGAAAGTGAAAGGTGGATATAGAAAATGTTTTATATCCACTACAATAAAAACAAAGCTGTAACAAACCAACCCTTTATGTGCTTCCCCTTCATGAGGGCCATGAGGGCGTCCACTCTTAAAAATCAAACAACTAAAGGGTAGCAAGAAACCAAAACAGGATTCTCAATATTGATTTATCCTCAGCTGTTAATACCATTTAAACAAATCCTAAGTAGAAAACCTTCAAGTTACAGAAAACTATCTTGGATTTACAGTCGAGTGTTTTTTTGTTTTTTTTTTAGACCAACAGAGCCCAGAGACGACACGATGTCTATTGAGGGAGTTATTTTCAGATCGTGACTCTTCCCAGGGTTGTGTCCTCTCACCGCTTTTGTTTATTCAGTATACACATGAGGGTCAAAGCCAGTGTGAGAGCGAGCATAAAGTGAAGTTTGCCCACGACCCTAAAATAATTAGTCTTCTGCAGGTTGATGAAAATCATGTAGGGTTACTAGAGATTTCGCAACATATGATCAAAACCCCTCCATTTTTAAATATGAATTTTTGGTTGAAACACCTACCTTACAATGTTCTGCTTCTGCAGCTAACAAAGTCATAAACATTCATTAACCACAGAACCAGTAATTCACTTTGTGAAGCAAATGTTTCCCCAGGGACTATTTTCAGGTGAACAGACCGCTTCACAAATTTGCCAAAACACAACAGTGCTGCTGCTTTCAGGAAAACTGATGTGGCCGACTTTATTACAGTGATGGAATACTGGTGTGGAGAAAGTATGAAGTCTCGGAAAATTATTTTTCATATCGTAGTGGAATGAACCAAAACCACTGGCTGGATAAAAGGGAGGAAAAATGATATCAAGTCCTAAAATATGACTGCTTGCTTTGGAGAAAGATTAGCAGACACTAAAAAAAAGCTAAACAAGCAAAATCACTGATATGGTGCTTGAAAGTTTTCTAACATCATAAATGTTGACTGACAGGGAAGAATTTGATCAATAAAGAAATAGATGGATAACCTCATAAATCTACATTTAAGGCTTTTACTGACCTAATAAAGCCTAATATATAGCAATAGAATTTAATTGAAGACATTTTAAGACTTCTTAAGCCCTGCAGACACCCTGTGTAATTAATTACAAGTAACTGGGCTCCCTGACTTTCTATAGATAGATTAAGATTTGAGTGCAACACTGAAATGCTGTGCAAAAAAGGAAAACAGTCTCTCTTTTATAGAGCTTCACAAAGAACGCTCTACTGAGGATGGTGAAGGCAGCCAGTAAGATAGCAGCAGAACAGTTCAGCAGCCTCAGAGACATAAATAAAAAGGCAGGCGTAAACAAACCAAATGCCATTATCTCTGACTGTATCCATCCATTACATTAAATGGTTGATGTACTGCTCTCAGGCCAGCTGTTCAGACTCACAACAGCTATAGGAGGAAAAAAAACATGAGAGAATAAGGATCCTTTTATCCACACTGCTTTGGCTTCCTAATTGCTGACAGAGGAAGGCTGAGGGTCTTGACTGTTAGTTGATTACAACTTGTGAAATGATTTGTTGATGTTTCGTCTGAGCAAAATTAAACTTAGTAGAGTGTTGAGCCGTATAGCTACCTGGGTGTGATACAAGTCCACATGGTGGAGAAATATCCTCGTTAGTTTCTCTGTGCTCCCCTGGACTTGCAATCAAGAATCATGTAATTTGTGTCTCTCTGCTCACTTCCACAGCATTGCAAAACAGGACCTAAAAATAACACTTTTGGCGCATAAACCAGTAAAACCAAGTCAAACTAAGCAGATTCCGCCAAAACAAAACACAATAAGTGCTGTTACCCTTTCCCCCCCATGTAATTACTATTATTTTTGAATGTACTATCAGGTCATTTCTTCCTGGCACAAGGTCACTATGCAGATGTTTCCCACAGACACTACCTGCAGGATCTACTTTGAAATTCAAATAGGAAAATAACAAGGAAAGAGCCATTTAGTTTCTTCAAAAAACAGGTACAGGGACTTGTTTTTTTATATTGGCATCATTTTCTATGTTGATGTCCATTTATGTACTAAAAATTTTATTTTGGAAACTGTTTTGGAAATAAATGGAGAGAGCCAAATATAGTATTCTGGATTAAGTTTAGGGGAGCACAGAAAGAGGACAGTGCAGCACTATGTGCGCAGGTAACGCCCAGCTAATGACACAACCCAACACTTTACCAAAGTTAAGTATGGCTTTTAAAAGTTGCTTGCCTGACACTTTGCATCAGCACCTCAGTTTTGCAAGGTTATCTGATGTTGCCTTTAATACAGGCTGCAAAAACAAATGCCATGGGTTGGGGGGGGATACATATAAATTTTGACTAAGGTTTCATTGTGAATTTTTTTTTTTACTTGCTTCACTGAGGCTCTAAGGCTAATGGTAGTTTGTATCCGGTGTCTCGTTTTGTTCCCTTGTATTGTGTATTTTATTATTTGTACACTGTATTTAATCATTTGGTTTTGTGGCTGACTGTTGAATAGTAAACTTTATGTAGGTCTGTTCTTTGTTAAGTCCTTCAGGACATGCTTTTGTGACTGTGAGCCACAGAAACAAATCTCACGTGATGTAACTTTAACCTCAGTTGATGCCTGCGTGTAATATGCAGTGCAACACAAAGAATTAACTTATAATCAATGTGTTCTAGTGTTTGGTATATTGCCTTCTGATAGGGTAATTTCCTTGCAGCATCATCAGATGACTAGTGTAATCAAAGTCTGCCAACTGTAATTTAATACCTAATCATACAGGCTTTGAAACATCATAGAGGCTAATTCGGTGATTACTGATGTGATTACAGCCCCTCTTCAGATTAAAAAAAAAACAATTTTATCAAACTGTTTGCTTGTGTGACACAAACTATATTTACTTAATCTTTGCATATTCCAGTTACTACCTCCACCCCAACCACCACCACCAAACCTACAAAGCATTACCCCCAATCGTCCACAGTCTCACCCAATTAATCTGTAATTTTTGAAGAATTAGTGAGCATAGAAATGTAGTCAGTGAATCACACTGTGTCATGTGAGGGCTATCATCACAGAAACCTTGAGACGTTGCTATTAGAATATTGGATCTGAAAGGCAAAAGGAAACCATGCCTGTTGTCAAGGACCTGAATTATCTCAAATAAGGGCTGTCATTATAGTATTATTAAACGCATCGTTTGTTTTTCTGCTCTTGCACACTCATTAGCACAGCTAAATAATGTGGTAAAACATAGATAATAAATATATTGTTCCAAAATTTTCATCTTCACTGACAGAACTATTAAAATGATAAAGATAATGTGATTTTCCAAACAACAATCACAATATGTAGGCCGGGGCATCTCTGCAGCACCACAATATTTTATATAACAGTATACTGGTCCACATTTTACCTTCAACACACATTTTACCTCCAGTGCACTGGATAGTGTACTTTGGCATATTGTAATTTCAATAATATTTCAGTTAACTGTTGAGCCCTACTCACTGGCAGAGAAATGTGTATGAGAAAGTAGAGAGGCTGGCATTAACTAGTGCTACATGACTAATTAGCCGGCTTGAAAACCTAGTGTTGTGTATGACAACAGTTTATCTAATTATATATTTATGAAATCAAAGGGGAAACAATGAACTTTACTGACAAGAGAGGTCACATAGTAGAGAAAGTTAACCTGACGGAGGGAAGCTGCGAAGGCATCATGGGAGCTGTTGAGGCGTGTTCTGAACTGGGAGCAGATGCTCTTGGCCAGTTTGGCAGCACTGAGACTTTCTATGGCGTCCTGGGCAACCTTCCTCTTCCACTCTGGAGTGATGGCAGGAGGATTCACAAATGTAATCCTCTGGATTATCTACAAGAGACGGAGAGAGAGAGTGAGATGACAAGGAATTCGAAAAACATTTCTGGAGTCAAGTTTGTCATGCATTTTGATACTGCTGGAGCTGAATTTGTGCTACTTGCCTGTTTGATTTGCTCCCAGACGAGTCGTGTGACAGACGATCCTGAATGAAAGGTCACTTCCACATGATAGGCAGCGTTTAATATCTGAGGCAGGGGAGAAAGGGGAGAAAATGTAAGGGAAAACTCACTGACTGAGATGATATAACATGGCCTTTTGTGGCTTTGAGACTGGGCTCCAATCAGGTCATAGCTCTGTACTGCAGATATACAGACTTGACCAAAGAAGAACAAAAACATTTAACAGGAGGTAAGAAACTTGATACTTGAAACTAAATTATTAGACCACAGCCCACCTGTTTGAGGTGATTGGAAGTGACATTATGGACGGAGAAGTCCATGTTAGACTTCTCCAGACTGCTGAGACATCGCTCCAGGGTTCCTACGAAGCTCTCCCTCAAATAGTCCACAGAGCTGATCAGCTTATTTGCAACTGCCTGGTTCAAACGAACCACTATTAGCTCCTGTATCTGATGGATGCAAGATTTGATCTCTTTTGACGTAACAGGCTCTCCATTAGTTGTCACAATGATATCTGCGGTTGAAAGAGAGTGAAAAGTTTGTCAGGTTCATGGAAAGTTCACATAATAATATCACATTCTCAACACATGATGTGTTTAATAAATCAGCACAGTGAAGTCCACGCGTGGTAATGTTAAGAGACCCCGGAAAGAGATGGTCACTTGACAGTTTCACATAAAGATGCACAGGAAGAAAGAAGCATTTCACAACCATAGCAATGTATTTTAATCATACCATGACTGTATCAAGAAAAAGCTTACAGAAGTTAAAATAAGAACTTAATGACGAAGTTAGTGATGGAATTGCTTTAAATACAGCTGGGAGTGTTGTGGCTGTTTCTACTACATCTATTGCCTTGTCATCATGTGCTCTGCTCAGCCTGAATGGGACAAGTCATGGCATGGTTTGGTGTCCATTCATTAGTCAGCTAGCCAAAGATCATCAGAAATTGAAGATAAGAAGCACCTCCAACGCTCTGAAATCAACATTTAGTTTGATCACTTGACAGAGATAAATGAAACAAAAAGACAATCAGCATTTTCATCTATCAATTTATTTTTCCTTGCAATTTGTTATTTTGTGCCTTTTAACAATTAAATACCACTAACTGTTAAATTCACATTCTGCACAAAACATACAGAGGACATAAAGAAGCAGGGCGGGCTAGTGGTTACACTGACCTTCCTATGACGGAAATGTCACAGGCTCAGTCCTTTAGGGTTCTTACATCTCCTCTTAAATCAAATTCAAGCATTTTCAAGGTGCATTTTCAAGCTTTTCCAGCACCTTATGGCTGTGGTAAATTAATCACATTAAATATTATCCCATTAAATCAGATGTTACTGTGCTATAAACAACCTAAATTATGTTTAGTGACAGCATTCTACAGAAGAAAAAAAACATTTAAAATGTGTCACTGTCCCAGTTATTTGTTATTAAAGTAATGCAATTGCAATTTCAGGCAGTTTCAAGCACTTTATTCAGAATCCAAGCACTTTTCAAACCTTGAAATACCACATTAAAATTCAAGCATTTTCAAGGTTTTCAGCACATGTATGAACCCTGAGCCTTGTGACTGCCATGTGTCCTCCTGAAGTGTCCCTGAGCAACACACTGACCCTGGATCTGCTTGTTCACTGCAAGTGACAAAAGAAGAGCCTTTTGCCTGATATAAAAATTAAATGTAAATTCTGTTTGTCCAACATTTTAATCCTTCATGTCAGAGCTTATTGCCATGTTTCAACAACTTGTGAAATGCAGTTGGTTCAGCCATGCCCCAGGTTTAGCTCTAGTAAAGCTCTTTTAAAAAAAAAAAGGCCACAAAATATTAATATTGTCCTACAGTTTAAAAGAAACAAAAAGACATGCGGATGAAACAGAGACCAACACTGTCTGTGATCAGAGTCCATATCAAAAACGCAAACCATGGCTAGAGAAGGCAAAAGAAAAGAGAATTTCCTCACAGGGGTCAAAAAGGGCCAGAGGAGATAAGTCAGTCGGCTGTACCCTCTCCCTCAGAGAGATATACATCAAAAAGCTGCAAGAGAATGGCTAAATTGGAAATTAGCTGAATAGGCTGCAGCTTGGGAGCCACGAGTCAGGCATCTTCTGTAATGGGGACTTACAAAGAATAAAGACATAATCAAGAAAGGACATCTTTAGCCAGTAAGTTACAAACAGAACCAAAATAAATGCAGCACTCACTTGGTCATTGTGGAATAATGTGGTCATAACTGAAATTTCTGAATGAAGGTCACTGACATTTGTGCTGGCAATTTAATTTCATACGCTTCAAAGACTCTATCAAAAAATATTTAAACTAGAGGGGTGACCTCAGTAGACTGCTTAGCTCCACTAGGTGAATCTCGCCTTTTCTGCACCACAGGCCAGCTTATGTGCTAAACAAAACTCAGGAGAGACTTGGCAGCTAATGGTATTGTCAAACACTTTTCAAATTACAAATTAAATTACTGTAGGATGCAAATGTTATACAGTACAGTACACAAAGTAAACCATAAAACTCCCAAAGCCTCTCAAGTTAAGCCATTTCTTGTTCTTTCTGTCTCTGTGTCTCTCTGTGTGTGTCTCTCTCTCTCTGTGTCTCTCTCTCTTTCTCTCCCCGCAATGGCTGTTTTTACGCGTTGTCATTTTTGCAGTCATGAAGGCTATTTAACCTATTTAAAAGCCCCTCTTTTTTTGATAGATTACATCTCCCTCTAACATTTTTAACAGTGTCTTTCAGCCATATGTCTGCTCTGTGCTCTGACTTTCTTCATCAGCAGTGTGTGTTAAAAACCGGCCAAAATAAACACAATGCAAGTCCTGGATTTTTTTTCCCATCTGTAATCGGGGCAAAAACAGCTATAATAGGATAAAAAAAAAACATATTAGGCTGACAGGTCCAGCGTTATGCAAAGAAAGAAAGAGAGAGAGAGAGAGAGAGAGAGCAGCAGTGGTCGAGCAAGCTAGACAGTGAATGAAGAGAGGGAAGTAGCTACAACAAATGTTTTCTAATTTTTTTTTTTTGAATCACTGCAGGGTCTTCATTATACAGACGTAACTTTGTGCAAAAAATATTAGGCTGATAGACCCACTGGTATGTGAGACTAGCTGCAGACAAACACACACACACACACACGACCAAACATATGATCCCCTCCAGGCTACCGGCTGGCAGACATAATGAACTGTTCTGTTCCAAAACAATATATGTCCAGTTGGGGGATAAAGTCATTACTTCATGTTTACAAATAATTTAGTCTGGCTGCACAATACAGAATCTAGTTTGTAGAATACTGTCATCCAAGGTTTTAATGTAGTCATGGGGCTTTATAAAGTTTGTAAAACTTGTTTATGCTAACACTCATCCTGTAACAGATGATACCACCTTCAGGAAAGAAAGAAAGAAAAAAGCCAATTTGTAACAAATTCTTTGTATGGTGACTATGGCTTTTGTCCAGAGTAAAACCAACCTTTTTTACAGAGCTGTTAACAGAACAAAGTAGAGAGCGAAAGTTTGACTATTCCATTTTGAGTCACAAATGACTTTGTGGACAATGAGACAGAAAACGGTCATACTTTCAACAAACAAAAAAGGAAGACAGTATCACAGCATGCTTGTTTATTTTTGATCTGTCATAATATGAAGCATGTGGAATAGGCCCAAACTTTGCCAGCCAGTCCATACTGAATAAAAGAATGTATTGTCCTTCTCTCAAGTCTACATCGAACAGGAAATGCCCTACACAGAAATTTCTGAGCCATATTGTGTTGACACAATAACAACTGATAAATACCATTGTGAAGAAGTAGAAGCATCACAAACAAATAAAATCACCATTGCTGGATACTGTAAGGTCAACCAGGAAAAGTGACCCACATTAATGTGGAAGAACATGAGAAACAAAAAATAGACAAATAAGAATATATACACAAATGAAATGCCTGCTCTTGGCCATCAATGAAAATCACACATTTGGAAACATCATCAGTTATCGGCTAACATTTGTAAGTCATTGTACTGAGGGTGGGGGGGTAATGCGAGATACAATAATAATGAGAGTGAAATTCTCTTATCATTTGTCCCCTCTACAGGGAGGCGAAAACATGGAGTCAGCACCAGAACAGCAGCCGTGGGCCTGGTCACGACTGGGTGTCTTGCTTTCAGACACCTACCTCAGCAGTGTACACCGCCATTAAGTACATACATGGCAAAATCACTGCATTCACCAATGACGCAAGCGATACAAAGGGGAGGAGTTACCCTCCGTATGAACCTCTCATTTTTATGGCAAACTTAAAACAAACAATGCACAAAATAAGATATAAATAATACTTATACTTTCCTGTCTTTGCTTTTGAACACTGAGCTTTGTTAGTCGGACTTTTTAAATTTTGCAAAAGCTAAACTGTGAAATAAATAACCCTACACTGACATCCAGGTACCCCTTGCCACAGGCTGCTGCATGGATATGTCTTCCTCCAAAACTGCCATTTAGCTGCAGTGTTTACCGACGGCAATGACACTAACCTGTGAACTCCAGGTTGGCAGCATCCTCCAATAACTGCTCTTTCATGCTGCTGAGTGTCTCCACAATCATCTCCTTCATTTCCTCCTGCTTGCGGTTGGCAATCGCCATCAGGGAGGCGAACAGCTCAACCTCTTTTTCCCGTGTGTACTCCAGCCTGCGGGGTGTTATCTGCAGGTCCCTCTGCATGTCAAAAGCCTGCAGAGACACAAAGAAGGAACGACAAATATTCTGTCAGCCATGTCAGTTGGGGCAACGTATTGTCACATGAGGGTGAAGTGGAGAAGCACAGAGAGACAGATGATGCTGAGAAGCTCTGTTGTCTCACCTGGTTGATGAAAAGATCTAGACAGCGACAGTGAATCCCATTCAGCAGATTGGCAGCATCCACCTGCTGGTAATGAAGCACCTGGCGAACAAAGGGCACCAGCGGCCGGTGCAGTCTTTCTAAGGCCTCCACCAGCATGCTCTGAGGCTTGGACCCGGGGCTGGAGGTCTGTGCAGGGGCGCCACAGGGGCAGTTCCCCACCGTGCCACTTAGGAAGCCAAGGGAGAGCAGCTGCTTGTGGAGGGCGCTCTTCTCCCGTTCTTTCTCTTTCTCTTTCTCCTTCTCCTTCTCCCTCTCTGCCCTGCGGCCGGGTTCTGGGGAGGCCTCTGGCATGGTGGCAGGGATACGGATAAAACAGATTGGAAAGGAGAGCATCTGTTTGACCTTGCGGAGTTCAGCCACCTGCTCTGTACTGAGGGAGTCCTGGTTGAGGGCGTAGAGTACGATGGGGATCACGTTGCGAGTACAGTCATCCAGGGCCTCCTCCATGGGCTGGACACTTTGACAAGGCACCACCATGATCTTAACTTCCTGATGGAGAAAACCACAAATAAGCCATGGACAATGTTATTTTCCTTTCTCTTTGTATGAAAGTAATTATTAGGAGATCTGTTTGCATGAAATTTCTTGACTGACTGCATTGGACTACAAGAGGAAAAACCATAGCTTCTGGGTGATAAAGTGTCAACAAAACTGGAAACATGGTTTTCACACAATTTTACAATAAAAAGGACTCCACTGCAAGAGTAAAGAAAAGTACAGCCACACATCACAGTTGCATGTAAACTTTATGGTGGTCTTGGGAAGATCGGTGACAGGGCAGAAAGATGACATGAGCAAAAAGATTTGCTTAACCTTTGATGAATTACAACATTAACAAAAATAGAATTGGAGAGCGTGAGAAGGAGACACAGTGAGGGAGGGAAAAAGAGAAATGGAGAAAAGAGAGGCAGGAATGAGTAACAGCCACACAAAGGAGACAGTCAGTCCTGTCTCCAAGAAACAAGAGCCGAGACCAACTGACCAGTCTCTCTTTGGAACAAAGATAGCCTGCAAACATTTTGTTAACAACCAACCAAAATAACTGCAATGTTTGAATTGCCTTAATGTGGTTAATTTCCAACAACAACCCCTCAATAGAGGGTTTGCCACTGTATGTCTTTAAAAAAAAAAAAAAAAAATCATACAAATTAGAGTCTACCATCTGACCGTGTTTTATCTGTAAAAATAACACAGTCAAACAGACAAATGGCCATATAAGACGCTGGAATTTTCTTTTAATAGCTCATTTTAAGAGCGTTTGCTAATATCTCAACCCTTTGTTAATAAGCAAAATGAACTCGTGGAGCACAGGCAGTGAACAATCAAGCTGGATCATGCAGCTCAGAAGCATTTTAGCAATGTGGCAGTAGGTTAGCAGCCTTTACGTCCTCTGAGTTATTGTGTGTCTAAGCCGGGGAAGGAAGCATGGGCACACTCTGGGATGAAGAGAAGGCTAATTAGCAAGTTGGTTCTCATCTTTTGGCCTCCAAAGCACCGTACTGTGATTATCACAGGGTTGTGTGAATACCACAGTAAGCAGAGAGGTCCTCTGCTTTCATTTACACCAAGTAAACACTTAAATCTACATTCATTCATCAGAGAAATAGCCCAGAAATGTGAACTACATTACTGTAAGATTTTAAATAGACACCTATAGTTCCTGAATGACTGCAATCAAAGGTTTTAAACAATTCACACATGCTGAAATCAAATTCAGGCAAAACTAACATAACTCACTACAAGTAGACATTTTCATCAGGCAGACAAATTGGGAAACCAAAAAACTTATCTTCAAAGACAGTACATCTAACGTCACACTGACAGATCTGTATTAAATCTCCATTATGTAAAACATGTAGTTTATGTCTTCCAAACAATGATTTAGTTGTTTACGGCCCAGCGTTCAATACAAATTCAAACAAAAGTGCTGAGTGACGCAGAGAGTCAAAACAAGACAAAACTGAGGGGAATTTTTCAATATAAACATAATTGAAAAGGTACTTGATGCAGGGGCTTGCACAAATGTGATAACTTTGCATTTAGTTTGAATGTATTTTAAAGAATATGTTTATGAGCGTTACAAAATTTGGAGTTAGGACTGTGGATCGCAAAGCTGTGCAGAACACTTTTCAATTAGCACATCTCACTCGAACTCCCAGGAAAACACTGAAATTT
>OMLB01035287.1:0-12374 GCA_900302555.1 Myripristis jacobus | reverse complement strand
TGAAACGGTACACCCTGGAAAACCTTCACCCTGCAGCATGCGACGACGGGACAGCCCATGACTGGCGTAGTCCGGTTTGACCGTCGCTAAATCTGGTTGTGTATGGCTGGGTAAGGCTACCATGCGAGTAATTTGAATATAAGAAAATATTCTGCGCAGGCCAGATAGAGTTACGGGATCGCAGAAACATCTAAACACCAAAGTGGTGAAAAACAGGCATGAGGATGAACAACAGGATAAAACTGTCAACAGCTCAAGTCCTTCCCTGAAATCTGCCTAGACAGGATTTGTCCAATTGATCAACAGAGAGACGACATCACCGTGCTGGCTTGCCCGATCAAATACCTGCAGAATTAGCGTTGGGCAATGAAACTGGCAGTTCTTGTCAGGGCTAAGCAGTGTTTTCCCTTGCTCTGGAGTACTGAAATCAAGGTAAATGCGGGTAAATTTGTCTCTAATTACAAACAGGCATTAAGAGGTTCTGGATCGCTTGGGACTCTGAGTACAAGGGTGTGTTTGTGAGCGTGGGGACAAGTGAGCAGGGTTTTTGTACTGTCAGGCCACACAGGGACAAGGCAGTGGACCGTTCCCGTCAGCGAGCGAACAATAACGGTGTGTCACAAGATAGCCACCGGTGCATTCCTGCTGCAGTGGGTCAGCTCAAACTGTGGCAGTGGGAAACACTACGGAGAGCAGAGAGACCAGCCTTAAACTGGGAGCTCAAGCTCTCAGGGCTTCACGCTGCAAGTGTCTTTAATGAAACAATTCACCCAAAACACAAGAAGGTTAATTTTCCACTTATTGGAATCGATCCATCCAAATCCCTTCTTTGTGATCTAGCAAAGGTTTCCAGTCTGGCAAACTGTATATATCTGCCAGCAATGAGTACCAATTAGAGGCGGATAGATATTGTTTGCTGGTGTTCTTTGCCAGGAAATAGTTCCCAGAGAAACTGCTTGCACTCACAGGCTGTGGATTATGTTGGATATCCACATCATTGTTTTTGGAAAGAGTTTCCCATGTGTACATTTTTTTTTTTTTTTACAGTTTGACAGTTTGTAGTTTGTTTGTATTGGGGAGCTGGGAGACAGACTGGGAGCTGGAGTCTGGATGGATAGATTGCCCGAGTGGTAATTGGGGAAATATCTTGTTTGCATTTTGGGTGAACTGTTCCTTTAAGCACGGCAGTGAATCCCTACAAACCATCCCTACATGCTGTTCTGTAGCTGACCCTGACATGGAAGGGGAATTTCCCTACAGAGACCCAATGATAACTTTTTTACTTGCCAGCACAACAGCTTGCTGAAACAAACAACCTCTGAAAGCATTTGCTATGTTGTTTCCTCTTGAATTTCATTCTTGGTACAAAAGTTAGTCTAAGGCCACAGACACAGTATGTCAACTGTGAAATCACTGATTCTGCACTCATTTTTGCTCCCCAGGCATTTCAGGACAACGGGGCATTTCTTTGACACGTCAGATCTGGCTGATGTTTAGCGTATTTATAGGTTCGACCAGAGCACTAGAACATCCATAAATTGCAGAGGAGATGTTGTTCTCGTTTTGTTATCTTCCACAAAGCCGGCTTCACAGAAATGCACAAACGCTCCTACAGACCCGCGGGACAAGCGCTCTTCTCTCGCGTCCCTGCCTGTCCCTCTCTGACTGTCTGAGGGCTACCCGCAGTATTTGAGCGGTGTGTGTGAAGTTTGGCGAGGGCTTCGTCTCCACCACTGCCATGTCGGCGTCAACACATTTCGCTGTTTGTCTTCACGCGTTCGCCATACACTGCTACACTCCTGCAACCGTGTGGCCGCCTATTCTATGTCCTGCCTTCCTCAGGTGACCTGTGACCTTGGGTTAAATCACAGGAGAGCTTTAGAAAGGAAACAGGGGCAGAAACTGGAATAACCCTGAATTGTGTAACTTGCCTTGAAACCAGGTCGCATTCACTGTGCACCCATTAACCAGATGAATTGCGTGCATCTGATTCATCATTAACCTGATGATTCAGATGCTGAATTTACATTATGTTCGACTGCCTCAGTCTAACTGGAACTTGCTAATCAGCATTTGAACCTGGCTTGACGAGCACAAGCACGTTCACCACGAGCTTTTGAATCTGAAAAGCGCTTCTAATCCTTTTGTTGTCTTTGTTTAAACTTCATCCCTTTAATCAACATATCCGTGTCAGTCTTAAAATCAATTACGGGTCACGGCTGTTGATAACAATTATTGGACTGGGGTAAACCAGTGTTGTTATTCCTTAAAGGAATATGGGGGTCTGTAAAAACATTGGCCTGTACACCTTAATTTTCCACATCAATTGAACTCTACCAGGTATTGAGGTAATCGTGGTGCTCGAACTGAGTTATGGTAGTATTACAATACAATACAATACAATATGATGTTTGGAATGCATCTTAACACGTTAAAAAGCCACAGTTTCACACGTACACATTGTGAATCCAAACATTCCTGTGTTAGAGTAGTGCCATTGCTGTGTTCGAAATTAAAAAAATATCTGCAGGCTCCAACTAATGTGTGTGGTCTGTGGTTTTGCATGTGTGTTGTAGGCATTTGTAAACACTTGGCTTGCCAGGTTGTATCACTCACACAGGCAGATGGCGGCGAGCAGGCGCAGGCCGTTCTCTGGCGGAAAGCAGGTGGGAAAGAGGGGCTGCAGGACGTAGTTGGAGAAGGTCAGAGCGATCACGGCCTGGTTCGTGGGGTAGATGACCAGCACGGCGATCCACAGACGCAGGAACCTGAGAGAGTGCAGGGAGGCAAGGAAAGGGGTTACAAACATCAAACACGGGAGACACATCAGGATTTATAGACAATATGCAATATAGGATGAAAGAGAGGCACATATACATCCTCTTCCATCCTTCTTACAGATTCAAATTCAATTTTTCAAATATTAGTAGCACAAATCACCTATTTATCACCATCTATTTTTGTATTATGGCTTGTTTGTCATGATGTTAACCATCTTGACTACAATGTTTGTGGCCAGTTGTCGTGACCACAGGCTATAAAATGGTAAGAACAACACATGTTGGCTTGTTAGTGAGTTATCAGTGAGGACTGAAACCGTTTTTTTAATTTTTTGGAGAACATTTTATTTTTGTCGGGGTGGAAAAGAGAATTCAGCCCCATCTGTTCTACAGCTGGAGAAACTCTGGGATACAATACTGCCTTTAAAAGAAGATTTTTTTACAGGACTACATTACTGAATGATTACATGACAAAAAAATAAAATGTTTTCGACATGGCTTTGGACAATGACTGATGTTATCTGAATGATATCTGAATTTTAAGAAAAGCTCAATATCGGCCTTATATAGTGATATATTGACTTAACTACGGCCTCATACACACTGAGTGCGTTCACTGCAATAAAAGCAGACAGGATGATACCCATGTACCACGCTGGATGTTGCAGCATCCTGTAAAGAATCACAAATTGCCACTGAGCCCTCACTCATACAGTGCGAGAGGGGAAACATGTAGGCAGAGGTTGAGCCATGGCCATAGTGTTGTAGCCGCATGAGAACAGGCGTATGGCTTTTCCACAAAATTCTCCATAAGCTTATAGAGGGATTGTTACACCTCGCTGCCTTAACGGGATTGTGCCTCACTGGAATGCGCGTGCAAGTGTAGGATCAAATGGAGGCCCAGGCTGTTTGAAGCTTCAATGTATTTAGGAACACTGAGCTATTATGGGACACATGTAAAGACCTCTATGAGTAAAATATATGAGCAGGCTTCATTCATGAAGGGAGATACAAGGATAAAGACACTAAAGATGACACCTAATCTCCGATAATTTCCTATAATTGGACTCTTAAGTATCTAATTAAAAGCAAACTGAGCTTTTTATATGCTCTGTTCCTATGTGTTTGATGCCTGTGCATATAGTGTAAGTAGTATAAATAACTTTTTCCTGTTCATCCATTATGGTGCTCACTGTGATGCACTACCTTTTGGATGAACCACTGACAATGTTTTTGTAATGGATTTTGTTCTGTTACTCCCTATGTAATATTTCATGTAGTCTCTGTCTACATGGCAAAAAATCTCTATGTTAACAAGTTATTAAGTCTTAAATGCAGTGTTAAGGTTAGGGTTAATCTTGTTTCTTGTTTTTCATGGAAAAAATTCCAGAAACAGGTGAAACTGCTTTGGAAACAAGTGGGATTATCTCATCCCCCTGGCAGATTTCTCCCTTGTTTTAAGAAAAAAATATGATTGTAAGACTGTATGTGAGACTAAGTGGCTTGTTAAAATGCACATGTTTGGCAATGTATGGTTGTAGCGCAGTATTTAGGAGTATGATCTGATGAAGAGCCTTATGTTCAAAACGTCGTCCATTAAAATTGTGCAGGGGCACAGAAGTGGGCGGGCTCTTTTGTTTCTCTGAGACTTGGTTGGCCCGCCATCTTCAAAGCGATGTGTGAATTTTATAACCGCGCACATGAGCACACACAAAAAAAACACACGCTTCCACACATGCTTTAAAGGAACAGGACAACAAAAACAAACACTCCTTGAACAGAACGTATCCTAGTCAGAGGGCACAGGGAAACAGTGTGGGCCCGACACTTCAAACCAAGCATCTGAAGCCATGAACTACAAAGGTCCTCATGGTAAAAGTTCACTGATGTGTATTGATAGCTACAAAGGGACAAAAACAATCATTGGCTGTTTTGTCTGGTTGAATTCCTCTCCCAAAATACCTTAATAGTATGTATCCTCATGATAGTTGTAAAAACAATGGTCTAATCTATGTTTACAGTCTGGGCAAAAGCACAGTGTGTGACATCAACTCTAACAAACGATATTGTTTTGCTGGGACCTTCATATACCCCGGGATGGTTCCCAAGGCTTTACTATAAGTAAAGCCTTGGGAACACAGTTGCCTTTAGCTTGGCCAATGCCTTTTAAGGGTGGAAAGACCAAGCAGATCTTGGACTAATATTTTCAGCAAAGTTACTGGATGATTTTGTCTCCCTAAATCTATGTTCTGCATAGACCCCCTGCTTTGGATCAAGTTGCCTGACCTATATCAGAAGGCTCATCCGAGAGGATAAAGACAGGAATCTAGACATGTTGGTATGCTCACCTAAATCCTTGTCAAATTAACTGTAATTGCAAGGGAGGCCCCTAAATCTGGGAAACTGGGTCATAGAATAGACAGTAGATTTCACCAGAGTTGGCTGGGGTTTGATTAATCCTCACTGACCTCAGAGGCAGCAAGGCAAAAAAGTCTATCTTCATAAGTGAGGGTTTTCATTCTAAAATGAGATCCACTATTTGACAACAAGGCTATGTGCTTGATCGCATAAAATGAGCAAAAAGGCATAAAAAGGTCATAAATAAGCAACATAATAACAGGTTAATGAGCTGGATCCTCTAAATTTTCAAAAATGCCAAACTTAAAATAATGACTCCTCTCCAAAATAAACAACACATTTTGGAATGCAACTTTAATTGCAACTTATGTTAACTTTTAAAACTACATTTTCTTGAAACATGTTTTGCAGTGTAAACCAGCTCCAGATCAGCACCATTCTCTCAAAAAGAAACAAACAAAAAAGAATACTCATGATCAAGCCATAATTTAAATGCAGCCAACCCCCCAAAACCATGTATGGATGGTCTTTTCTGTATATTGCATATATTGAGTAAAATCTATCCACTGTTTTAAACAACACATTTGGTCTGTAAATGCCAGTACTGTTTGTTGTGATTCTGTTAAATGAACCAAATCACAAAGGAAAATAAAACATGTAAATTTCTCTGAATACACCTGGCGACTGGTTCTGATTCTCAAACTGGCGCTACATTTCTCCACTGATGTAAACCTCAACGTGTGTCTAACGCACGCTTACCCGGCCAGCCCTCCGAAAATGTCCTTGACGTAGGAGTAGTCTCCTCCAGACTTGGGGATGGTGACGCCCAGCTCAGCGTAGCACAGCGCGCCGATGGCCGTGATGATTCCCGTGATGATCCAAACGATCAGAGCCAGGCCCACGGAGCTGGCGTTCTCCAACACTCCCTTCGGACTGACGAAGATACCCGAACCGATGATGTTACCTGATGGCGGAGAGAGAGGGAAAGATACCAGGGCAAACTGTTATGAACCTGCAACCTGTGCAATAACATTAACATCGAGATATGGTAATTTGTCTGTGTCTATGAGCTCCTGGGCGTTCATATGGAAGTCTTTCATACCCTGTGATGAACTCAGTGTAAAGAAATGCAAATATAAGGAACATCACTGGCTGAAGTGCATGAAGACGGGAAAACACAGGTAAAAGTACCACCATATTTTTATTCATGTGTTAACAGGTGAGTATTTTAGTTTTTTTTCCCCCATTTGCCTCCATAGTCTCATGGCAACTGTTTCCTACGTTATTTTATGTAATACAGTAAAAGTAGTTCAATTGTAAAAATGTTCACTTCCAGATAGTTCTGGGGAAACTTCTGCTGCACATTTTACGCACAAAACACGAACAGGAAAAGCCAAACTGAACAGGAAGAAGAAATGGGGTCATGATAAAGCAAGGCAGAGAAAGACAGAGAGAGAGAGAGAGAAAGAGAGAGTGTGTAGTTTGAACAATGATGAAGCAGCAGGCCCATCAGACAGAGTGGAAGCCTGTATTCTGCTGACTGAGCATAGAGTATGAGGAGATGGAGCAAGAGGGAGATCGGGGTGAAAGAGTGCAGAGTGGGAGGAGGGACGAGAGGAGGAGGAGGAGGCAGGGAGGTGAATAATTCCCTGACAGACTCCATAAGCATCAAACTGGAGGGCAGTTTGCAGAGGAGCCAAAAGAGGGAGAGAAAGAGAGACAGGAAGACGGGGTTCAGGTTTGACATGAAAGAAGCCGCCTGGGTCTCCGAACTGATGACAGCGACAGGTCCTCTATTATCCAATGAGGCTGTGACGAAGCCAGGGTCAGAGGTCAGGAGCCTCCAATCAGATTCAGCCAAGCGAGGTGACTGTGCTTAGACTGCGCCTGAACCCAGCAGCCAATAACAAGGTGACAAGGGGTCAAAGGTTGAATGTTTTGAATCATAACAGGCTGACTGAGTGATAAGCAAAAGTCAAAGGTATGAATGACACAGTCACATTCTGCTGCAAGAGTAAAATGAGGTGTGTGTGTGTGTGTGTGTGTGTGTAGGATTTTTGTTATCTACTACAACTTCACTCATAAAGACATTGAGAATAAAAGACACTGAACTATATGTCAACTAATTCTTATCAGCAATCCATGCACCTGCTGAGTGCATGATCTGTCAACATAAAAAAACAGGGCAAAAGACCAAAAACGGATCCAAAAACATCTCCTTTCCACTTCAGTCAAAAAAGAAGAACTATTCCAAAACCTCTAGGGAATGGGTCAGAATAGCTGACTAATCAACTCATGACCAATTATTTGATTAGTCAGTTAGTAGACGACCATTTGACAAAACCAACTGATTTCTCTTCATTTTTTTTTTTTTTACCACTGAGATACATATGATACCATTTGTTTTTTTAATGGTGAGGACAAACATGGGCACAGAGGGAGAGCCAGAAAGATGTTTTGCATATCTCTTTGTCCTTAATTCCTAATTTAAAGAGAAACGGAAAAGCGCTGTCCCTCTGTTTATGCACGATGTACAGCCTTATTGATACAGGGCTATAGGCCATTCTTGAGACTAACTAGTAGACAAACTATTTGGACAACCTATCAACTAGTCGACTTTGACCAGAAATTGACCCCTGGTAGATGCTTTTTCACTTTGACAGAGCTAAGCAAATGACTCCCACAGACTTCAAGTCTTTATGTTAAACTAAGATGAAATGCTACCTGCAAAAAACATGCAGACATGCAAAATTCAAAAAGTTCGGCATGCATCATGTGTGGGGCTCTGAGGTTGACTGCTCACTTATGTAACTCCGACTGCAGGTAAAAGGTAAAAAGACGATAAACAAACCATCCGTTTTCTGACTGTGCTGACATCTTGAAGGTGGCGGTGGTCCTCGGTGTGTGACCTTTGGCCTCTTTGAGACAGAAGTCACGTTGTTGACTCGGCACTTTTCTCTGTGGCCAACTCCCTGCTTAGGTAATAAACAAAGTCCAGACTTTGCAATAACCAATGTAAAGCTACTACACCAGTTTTGCCTGGTTTGGATAAGACTGAATTTTGACTTGTGCACATCGGGGAGCAAGTGCATTCGCATGTGTAAGGCAATGTGCATGCATGCATTTGTGTGTTCATGCATGAATGTGCAAATGTATGTGTGTGAGTGTGCGAGACATGCTGACTAACACGGAATCTGTAGGTTTCCTGTTCTTGCTGTCCTTGTGCTTCCCTTCAGCTCCCACCAGGACAGAGAGGAACATCCCTTTCTAAAACTTACTGCTGCCAAACCACTGCCCCCCCCCATCCCCGCTCTCTCAGGGTCACACTTGACCCTGGATCCAGGAGCAGAGCCACGGTCATGACCTTGACAAATAGCAGATGGAAACTCAGAACTAGCTCGGTTTGACGTCTCTTTTGTGATTTTTCCCGAGGGAAATCTCTCTTTTTACACATTTCTCTGGAGGCCTCAGGCATCCTACAACAGGATATTTGGATTTCCTTTATTGTTATTCAGTTGTTGTTTTACAAGGGAAGAGGCTTGGTCTCAGGCATGCGCTCTGAGCAGATTTCTGCCTCTCTTCCATTGATGTTGTTTGACAGCAGCAGTTTGAGGCGTCACCTCAGACTACACAAGTTGTGTGTAACTACGTATTATGATTTTATTTGCCATTATACTAACCACAGATTACAGACCCCAGTGAAACAATTCTCAAAGATCCCCAAATCATTAAGACTAGTAATTGTAATTGTAATTTCCAGCAAAATAATGAGCTAATAGTGTGGTTTTAGTTCCAATAAACACTATAGACAGACTTCTTGTAACGACCGTAAGAGAGACATGCAAAAAATCTTCATATTAACAGGATATTTAGACTCATATTCTTCAAGAGACTGAAAAATATCTGCCAGTGGGATGAGATAATCCCCCGGTTTCCAAACTAATCCACTTGTTTCCATAATTTTCTTTGATCAAATGTCATTTCCTTGATACTAATGGGCTGATCTGCCTCATTCTGCCTTGTTTCAGCATATTCCCATAGAAAAAAATTCCTGATACAAGTGATACAAGTGCACTGGAAACAAGTGGGATTATCTCATCCCACTGTCAGATTTTTTCACGTGTTTGAAGAAAAACAAGACTTTAACACTGAATACGAGACTAAATGGCTTGTTAAGATGCACGTTTTTAGCTGCGTATGGTTGTGAATGGAGATTTCTTTGCGGTGTATTCAACCGAGTACACTGTCAACAGACCAATCAGTACCCAGTTGACCGTTTCGAATCCTGTCTCTGGTCCAGCCGTGTGCCGTTTTCAGCAGCAGATCTGACAAACCAACACAACTTCACTCCGGCCAGAGAGGGGGAACTAATTTAGAGAAATGAGCCGGTGTGGTGTTTGGTTGGGACGAAAGCCGACTTACTCTCGGCCGTCTGCGACACATGATTGGAAGCCACCGTTCCAAACCAAACACCGACGCTGTTCACAATTGCGAGCCTAAGAACATTAACAAGTGTGTGTGCATGTGCAGCATTATGATATAACCATAAAGCCCAGTAAGATTAGCCCTTCCACTTCCTCCCTGTGTTAAATTCCTGTTCAAACAGCCACCAAGCTGAGACAACCTGCTGCTTGGCCTCCAGCCAGATCCTCACAGATCACACAAGCCTGTGCATTAGTGTATGTGCACATGTGAATGTATGTGTGTGTGTATATGTGTTTAAAAGCCCGTGCATGTGTACAATCATGTCTGCGTGTGTGTGCGTAAATATGTTTGCATATCTCTTTCTGTGTGTGCTATGCATAGTCCAGTCAAAGCCTAGTACCAAGTACTTCAGTACCTCGTACCAAGTACTTTTTTGGCTCAAGTTCAGGTTCAGCAATATAGTAGATAAGTAAGGATTTGGTTATATTGAGTCACTCGGTTTCAAATACACAGCATAAAAGTGAGCTTGATATACTTCTGATTTAAGAAAGTGGTTTGGGTTTGCTCAAAGTCTTTGCAGCAATTCTGTTTCAAAAGATGTGGAGCGGAGCCCGGCTCAGACATGGCTAATCTGGGCGAGCTAATAAAACAGCATTATCAGGGTGGGGCCTTCTTCCAAGTGGCCAAAAGTTCACTTCTAATCCCAATTCCTGGCTGTGCGTGCGCATTTACATGTAAATGTGTGCGTGTGGGTGTGTGCGTAAATGACACCTGCCTGCCCGTGCTGTACCGTAGCCCATAAAACCTACAGTACTCGTGCACGCGGCCCGTTTCTAAGAAAAGCAGCGGGGCATGTTGAGAACAAAAGATCAAGAGGAGCGACTGAGACGAGTCACCTGACCTCACGTCTCCCTCACACATGGCGGTGAACAGTGTGAGCTGAACGAGTGTGAATGAGTGACTTGGCCGAGGATGGCGGCCATGGGTGGGTCGATGCTGTAAGCGGAGAGGTGGGGTGCACGCTTGCAGGGTACAAGAATTTCTCGTCTGTCATGATATCTGCTGTCAATTAGAGAGGGGTGGCCTGAGAAGGGGGGAAATGTTGCTGTGCCAGTAAGAGGGTGTGTATACTGCAAGTTTCAAGTCAAACACTGCAAACGATCTTCATCTTAATAAGTCATTTAGTCTCATTTGAATTTGAAAAGTCGAATTGAAGTGAGTGAAAGTGAAATTGCATTGGAAACAAGTGGGATTATCTCATCCAACTGGCAGATTTTTTTCAGTTGTTATAAGAAAAACAAGGTTTTAACACTGAGTATGAGGCAAAAAGGCTTTATAAGATGGAGATTTTGCAGTGAGGAAATGCTTTTTAGAGAGCAAGTTAGCTCTCACATGAAAAGGAAGAACAAAGTCTTCTCCATAACCTTTTTGTGTGCCAAGGTTGTACCTCCCTCTCTCCTGTTCTCTCTCTCTCTCGCTCGCTTTCTCTTGCTGCAAAACCCTTGGGAAAACACTTACACACTCCATCTTGCCTTTCCTCCGGTTACCGTGGAAACATGTGAGTCATCCCCTCCCTCCATCCTGTCAAGGTCAACATGTAGACCACACACTCACCGGACCCACCTGGGCAGCCCGTCCCATATTTCATCAGCGCGTGTATCGATCGACAACGCTCAGATGTCTGTTATCTTGTAGCGTAATCTCTGCCTGTTTGTTGGACTGAATGGAAGTGACCTGTCTCGCTGCCCTTGAATGACCTCGGTGAAGCCCTGTGCTGCATTTGTATTTGTGTTTGCCCTCATTATGCAGATAAGCTCATTAAGACAACGTGATGTTTTAATCTTGGAAGTTGGCTAATTGCTCTCGAAAGCTATGCTTTAGGCTACTGTAATCATGAATCTGTCAAATTACATAGGCCTGATTGCTACCAAGAGCCTATTACTGGGCTATTATTGTTTTTTTTTATTGAGGGTTAAGGCAATAATGGAGTGTAAAGTTTATATTCTCTTGCACTGAATGCAAAGTCCTGTTGTCACTGTGCCGTGTGTGTCAGTAAATACTGACACTATCTTACACTGCAAAAAAAAAATCTCTTACAAAGTCATTTGGTTTCATATGCACTGTTAAAATCTTGTTTTTCTTCACACCAGTGAAAAAAAACATATGTTATTCTATTATTTCCATAATTGTGTTGATTCAGGTGTCATTTTCCTGGTCCTGGTGGGCTGATCTGCCTTAACCTGCCTTGTTTCAACACAACATATTTATACTTCCTGAAACAAGTGCAACTGCACTGGAAAAACTGGAGTGATTTCATCCCAGTGGCAGATGTTTTCTCCTGTCTCCCTGTTGTTGATCACTGTTATATATTGTACTATGTATGCACCTTTCTGATGCAGATGGGCATGAGATTTAATGGATGAATGTACTTATTATTATTATATATGTATTTTTTTTACTCTTATTTTACTGTGATTTTACTCTGCAGGCACTGGGGTCCAAAGAAAACTTGCCACTGGGACAATAAAGTCGACCTTATCTTATCTCATCTTATCAGATTCTGACTGTGTAACCATCTCACACAGGAGCAACAGGCCAAGCCGTGACAGTCCCCGTGCTGCCACAGGTGCTGCCATCTCAATATCACCAAGTCATGTGGGGCTGCAAATTGCTCCGAACGAGCTAATCCCATCAAAGCATCAAAAAATGACTTGAGAGTACGATGACATCATCAGTGTTGGCCCGGCTACAAAGACATGATGAAAGCTTTTGCTGATTAACGACTGCTACGTGGGGAGCGAGACCATGGGA
>OMLB01035285.1:0-11455 GCA_900302555.1 Myripristis jacobus | reverse complement strand
TTACAGTTGGAGAAAAGGAGAAGAAAAAACACAAAATATTTTGACAAATGGGATAAAGAGAAGAAAGCATAACATGTAAATCCACACAATATAAGGTAAATATAACAATAGAAATACAGAATAAATGGGTTTTTTTATGGGACAGGAAGAGGAGTAAATGATATTATGTAATAATGGTAGTAATAACAATTAGACCACTCTTACATAATACATAATTCAGTAATGTGGCTGTTTCTTTCTTGCACTTGTATCAACATGGAAGTGGATCAGTGAAAGGAGTGGTAAAGCTCTTGCACGCCTTTAGTGGATATCAGGTTCACATACAGCATGTGATCTTTGGTGTTGATATTTTAAAGAAATGCTTTAATGAATACACCTATCTCACTTTTCGCGCCTGGTTCACCTGCATTATGAAAATGAAGGAGCGCTCCTGTCCCTTGTGCCTGATCCAGCTCTCCGTGTCATGGATTAGCATGCTCATTAAAGCTCACGTCCGTTCTGTCTTGAGCGATTGTCTTCCTCTCATCAACCTCCACATGAACTCAAGTATCAAACACGGGAAAAGCGGTTCATGACATTGACTTTAATTTGATTAGCCAATTATTTTCTGCAAACAGGAATTCTACAGGGGGATCGCTCTCTTTAACATATGTGTATGATACAAACTATTCCTCTGCAAAATGTTTCTTCTAAAAAAAAAATAAAAAATTATCTCGAGGGAGCCGAAAACATTTTATTTCCGAAAAAGGTCAAAGTTGTTTTATAATACTGTACTGTCATAACTCTGCTGTAATCACTGAAAGTTCTCTAGAAATAGCCATGTAAAATACAGCAGAGAGAGGAAAAGAGGGAGACTCCAAACATCCATATGTTGTTTTCTGCTGATGATTTATGGCAATAGCACACAATAGATGATAGGACCATAGACTTATCAATAATGCATAAGATAGTAAGAGAAATGACAGGCACTCTCCACGTAGGTTCTCTCCAGAAGCAAGCCATAAATTTGCAGGGCAATAATAATGACTCTTCTCAGGGAAATAAAGGCCACCCTCTGCTCCCCATAGTCATAAACCTGACTCACTCTTCCATTGGTTGGAAGAAAAATGCTTCCTCTCCCACCACACAGGAGTCATACACAGGAGGTACTTCAACCAGCCAACTTGATATGCAATCATCTCTCTTTACAGAGGAAAGAATACAATTTCTGGTTTTATATTAGCTATTTTCCTATTATGCCTGTGGAGGTGGGGAGGAAAAGTGAGCACCGTCACATTGAAATGAAGTTCACTTGAACAGCTCAGGAAAAATACTCATAACCTACTGCAGTCTTGTGCTTTGATGTATTATAATGAAATGCATTTTTAAAAAAAAACTGTTTAAGAGACAGGGTTATCATTTGCCTATCTTGGGCAAGAAAACTCAGTGTCCTTTTCGTCTGAAGCAGATTTTTCACTTTGTCCCCTTTGCATTGTCAGTCAGCCAAGATGGTTGAACCCCCAGAAGAAAAAAAACAAATTGATCATCACTGGCAGAGTCGATGGTAAACACAGGGCCTGATTAACCAACCACAGGGGCTCTAGGCGCACACATCCAGCCTTTTAACAAACAATACAAATGCATACCTTTTACAGGGTCAAAGAATAGCATTTCAACTTTGTGTTGAGCTAGTTCAAACAGACATATTTTGTATCTATACACAATTGAGGCATAAAACATGTTTTCAAAGGTTTTGAATCGCCACAACCACGTCATCATACTGTCATAACTGTGCAAAAAAATAGTAGGCTGCTAGTCCCAGTAGTACGCGAGATCAGCTGCAGACAGATACACACGACCAAACGCAGTATCTCCTCCAGGTTACTGCCTGGCAGAGATAAAGAATGAGATGGGCTCTCATTCTGGATTTTAGAGTATGTGTGAAGAAATGATCTCTGAGCATAGTTGTTATTGTGAGGCGCTACTGGAATAAGTGCATGTGAAAGTGATCTAGTGCTGCATTTCCGTTTGGTGTTGTGTCTTGGAAGTAGAGCAGTGAGTGTTGGAGGAGAATTGTTGCTTTGGATCTGAAAGTAAAATTTAATGGCTACATTATTGGTGTGTTTCTGAAAATTCAGGGTGTTAGAATGTGAGAGTGCTGCACAGTGCTGAGTCCTTATAAGCTCTGTTGTGTTGTCTTACTGTTAGTTTCCTCCTTGGTGCGGGACCAAATTGGCAGTAGGATATTGCTGGAAGAATAATTGTATGTGGATATGTGTTTGAGACAGTATGGCTGAGAAGGTCTGCTCTTGTTATAAACATACTATCTCTGGCTGAGCTTCTTTGTTAAATTATGTGGTTTCAATATGCAGATGTGAATGTATATATATTTGTATATTATATGTATGTGTTTGAGATTTGTATTTGTTTTTGTGATGGTTAGTGTTTGCCAAAATGAACGGGGTTAGGCATTGACATAGATTTCTTAGGAGAACTGAAATAAATGCTGTTCATTTTGTTAGATTAGATTTCAACCGGTCATGTCAATAGCTTAGATCAATCAATCAATCAATCAAACCTTTATTTCAGTGAAGAGTTTTGAATTTTTGACATCAGGTTTTGGACAACCTAAATTCACAGCAACACGTGAAATGAACTCGACTCTCTCAACAAAGAATTGTGTGGTAGTGCCACGGATTTGGTTAAAATTATGTGCTGGCACCACAGAATCAATGCCAATGCAAAGTCAATTGCGAAAAATTACATGCCACCACCATGCCAAAGCGTGCACATGTGCACAAACGTCAGGCCAATGCTAGCAAGCTAACATAAACTGTATACAGACATTTGGCTAGGTTTACGCACCAAAACTACTTAGTAAGTTTAGGGAAAGGTCATGGCTCATATTAGAAAACTAACGAGAAACAAACAAGTCGTTATGAGGTTTGGGCACCAAGAACAGTTGGTTTAGGTTAGGGAGAGGTCATGGTTGATGTTAGCAAACTTTACATGGGAAACAAACAAACAAATAAGAAACAAACACTGGTCTTGCCTCAAAGCGAATTCAAACTTGCATTGACTGACCCATCCACCACCCCAACCTGCCCACCTAACTCAGACTTTGCTCTTTATATCAGTAATGTGTGTGTCCAACACAACTAAAGATCCTTATTGATTTTGCATTGAAATAGTTTCTGCGGTGCTTTTCACTTACTCCATGACACCACCATGTAATGTGCTGTTAAGAAAATTGTGGTCATGTCATATATTTCTATGAGACCAGCCTGCTTTGGATCAGAAAGAAAAATCACTGTGTCATTGATATATAGTTGACGGTTAGAATATGTACACACACTGATATCCAGAAGCAAAGTGAAAGACCCTAAATGCTGTCAAAATGGACCAAGCAGGTTTTAAAGTTTTAAAATGTTATTGAAAAAGGTGTGATTATGTCTGTACACAGATGCATCAGCTCACCAGCAGTTAGTGCGGTGTCTCAGTTTGATGGTACTCACATGGCGTGAGGCGGCCTCTGCCCCTAGTGAACTCCTTCAAGCTGCTCAAGTCATGTTCAGTCAGCACTGGCCCAGAAAAAAAGACTTTGGGTGTGCCAGTTCAAGTGAGCCAGGGTTGGTCTACATAATCAGCTCTGGAGAACTGCTTTTAGTTTGAACAGCAGGCACCAAATAGTTTAGGGTCCATTTGTTGTGCTGAGAGCTTTCCACAAAAGGTTGCATGAGATAGCCTGACCTTGTCAGAGGGGTTAGACTGAGATTTCTTCAGAATCCCTGTCAGACTGGAAAAGAGACTTATGCACATCAGAGATTTGACACACTACAGTGACCATCTCTCATCGATTTCTTCTCACAGTTTGGAGCTTTATCCTGCTGCAACGGCTGTTTCACATCACAAATAACAACACACAACCATTTTATGTCCTTGGTAGAGAGTCACCTCACAAAAATATGATCTGATGTGCATCAATGTCTGATATATTGTACGTGTTACACGTAGATGTTACATGAACGTAGTCAAATTATTATGTTTACCCCGTGCAGATGGCAATATGAACATGTGAAGAGCAAACATGGTTTCGTCTCAGGACATAAATTCATGCACAGGAAAAGAGCTGGCAAGTGCAATCACGTGCAAAGCCACAATTTTTTCGGTTGTCATGTGATATGATGGAGCCAACACAAACTGAATGGGCCACGTCAACCACATGAACAGCGCCAAAAGGACACAACAGTGGCAATGAATATGATTGATTGGATGATTCTGGGAAGAAAATGTTTTCTCTCCAGATTTCTCCCCTCTCATAATCTGTGAAAGGGGAGAAACTGTGAAAAGTGTTTAATGTTTTCTTGTCTGATGCTACAATCTTATTAAGAGTAAAAGAAAAAAAAACAGGAAATGGGTCATTTAATGATGCCACAAGTATGAGGAACCGGATACCAATAACATTACAATGCTGTAATATAAAAAATCTCGGCTTACGGTAGAGCTAATCACATTAGAAAAGTGAATTTATCAGTCAGTTGGGCTTTTTGGAGAATTGAAGCAATAATATAAAGCAGAGACAGAAAGTAATGGAATGTTATAATTCCCCAAATAGTAAAGTGTTTGGCTTCATTTTATTTATCAAATAGACCAAAATGTTTTATTTTGCTGTTACAATACAATCATCAATAAGAGGGTACAGGAAGAGTGACTTGAGGTATGCTGTGACTTAAATTAATAATGTTTCAATAATCTTTGGGATTTTATATGCAAATCAGACTCACCATGGAGGCTGGGGTTTTGGTTAAAATTGTTTCTGAAGCAACAAAGGGGTTTTTAGAGAGGACCCACCAGGGATAAATGGCAGAGATTTTATATGGGATTGGAAGATATTAGTCAGGAAACGTGTTGGGATATTGACCCGATATGAAGTGTCATTCTTGGCTGTGGTGTCCCAGTGCTTGAGAGGTGGTGTGTGTGTAAGGGGGGATGGCATGCTCTGTGGCTCCCTTATCTTCAGTCTGACCTTGTGCACAGTGACTCCAAACAAACAAGGAATTTAAGTTCCAGCATTGTCTTTTTGGGTGGGTGGGTGGAATTTCTGGTGGGTTTATGCTACCTGCATGTAAATGTGTGTGTGTCTATATGGGTGGATGGATGGATGGACTGCATTATTGTTTTTGTGCTTGTTTATATCTGTGCTACTCTTGGCTACAATGCATTGTGGGGTTTTTTTTCTTCTTCTTCTTTTTCTGTGCGACAAGAGAGAGAGAGAGAGAGAAAAAAGAAATCCACATCACACTTGGCATCTGCATTTAATCTCAATGATTAACACAGCACTGTGCACTTAACCCAGACAACCGGTGACTGGTGATGACATTTTAAAGGCAGGGAAAAGCCACCCATTATATCGGTGTTTTTCTTCACCTGGATGCTATGACAGAGTGCATAGTTTTACAGTGGCAAATCTCCGGAGGAACAGAGGCAGTTACTGGAATGGAACGGTGAAGCCCAGAGCCAGAAGGCAACAGCATCTGCTCTCTCTGGAGACTGTCATCAGCAGTTTGGACTAAAAGAATGGCTACTTATGTTGAAATGCCTATGTGTTAGCTCTATTTATTTATTTTTTTATTTATTTCCCTGAGAATGCAATACCCTGCAATTCTGTGTCTTAATTTGAAAATTGCATGATGTGCATGCAATGACATTTGACTTAATGGTGGAATCAAATAATGCGGCACTCAGTAAATGTCATTACAATTTTGGAAATAATGGAGGGAGACTAATTTGCATTTCCAGTTTTAGAGTTCATGTAGGCAAAATGTAAGCAGTTCATACCGCTGCTCACCTGGTTTTCTCATACAACACCTTGGGAGCAGGATGGTTTGTGTCCGGGAAGTTAATGAGTTGTTTCTGCTGAGAGAAATATGCCTCACTCTTATCCCCGACAAAGATATAATGGAAAAGATTAAAATCCTTAAAAGAATCTATTAAATGTTAAGATCAACTGATGTAAAAGGTGAGACACTCAATTTCCATTAAACATGAGGGGCTCAGTAAATTGAAAAACATCCAGTTCAAGACTCAGCTCGGTTTTTAATAGCAGTTTGAGCTGATTCTACCCACTATGATATTAATACTCTACTGAATAAGATTCAAAGGCCCGTTTCTCAGTTTGCCTTCTATAAAGATAATCTTATTTCTTACTTGGCTGAACTTGAGAAGTGGCTCATGCAGATAAAGTAGACACCAACCGTTTGCCATTGACCTTTTCAGAAAGGCTGAGAATGCTGCAGAAAACAAAAACATTCAATGAAAATGCAAATGAATGACTTGAAAGGCATCTCTCACTATTTCATTTCACCTTCTTGGAAAGTTCATTTATTGGCAGTAATTTATCAACCTCAGAGAAAAGATATTTGGTGTGTTGTGTTAACAACAAGATGATATCGCCATCTATTATTGAATCTCCAGGACTGTTTTCACCCTCCTTGTCTTTTGTGTCACAACACTGCAACAAAATAGTTCTTGTGTACAGTGGCTGTGCAGATTTTTGTAAAAATTGGAGCCTGAATGCCTTTAGAAATATGTGACTTTTATCAACAAGAATCCCTTCTCCCTTATTGTTCAAATAAAAGCATTGAGTTGTAATGCATGACACGATCTACACTGTGACATGTTCTCTGTGTCTGATAAAAATCTGCCTCCTGGGTATGATGTCATTGTAATCAGCAGTAATATCATCTTGAAATGCCATGTATTTTTTGGGGCACCAAAACCTTTTGTGAGTCCTGTTATGACAAGAGTTGGCATTGCTAAAGGGAAAGCTAATATAGCAAAATGTTCATAGTTGTTCCTGAGACTGCTCACAGAAATAAGCTTTGACTCCCTGAGCTTCCTGCAACCGCAATGATTTATTGACATTTTTTCTCTGCTTACCAACCTTCAGCACAAAATACCAACACCTTATCTTGTAGGCATGCCATTCGGAAAGAAATCCTGACATGGAATTGGATGCACATTAAGGCCTGACACATATTGGAGCCATTAGTATTTTCTAAAAGACATGATTTTCTTCTTTATGTTGAAAGTAAAGAAGAAACACGCTGCCTTGGACGTCTCACTGAAAGCCCCTTCGGTGGAGGTACGGTATGTAACACCCTGGCCAACAGCCTGTAAGGGCTTAAGGAGTGGGCAGTGTGCCTCATGGCCATATCTGTACCGACCATTTTAGATTTGGGAGCCAACTCCTCTGAACACATCCCTTTTTTTTCCGGGTTAGTTTTCGGAGAGCAGCCGTCAGAACCGTTCAAGGACGAAGCCGTTGAATCAGCAGTGCATGAACCCTCTTCAGACAGAAACTGGTGGTCTGCAGGTCAGGAAATCACCATGATTGGCTGGATATATGGCACTGCATCACAAAAGACGGTAGATGCTAAAGATTCAGTCGCATTTTCCGTGGTTTTGAACCGGCATAATTTCACAACAAATTTTGTGAGAGCCGTGACAAAACACGTAAAGAGTTTGCAAAAAAAAAAAAAAAAAAAAGAGAGAAGACATGCCACATATAATAACAGATTCAGGTCTTTGTCTCTGATCCAGTTATTTAAAGGTGATAAACATCCCTTTAAATTGACATAGCCTCATTTCTGCACATTGGCATTAACGCCGAAAATGAGACAACACACAGAATGGTCTTTATATTGATTGAAAATAAATTGCTACCACGGTATAGCCCTTATTTACAAACTGAGTGGGATTTTATTTGATGCGGCTCATTGAAACAATATGAAAGGTCAGCATCTGAGAGTTAGATTTCATTGTAAAATGTTCTTTTAGGGAGAAAAAAAAATCCCAGTGTTACTGAACTGTTGGAGGACACTGATAATATAATGCGCAAAACTGGGTCAATGTATTTGTGGAATTGGAAAGGACAAGGTTAGTTTTACAATGTTTACCTGTGCAGTTGCTGTACAGAGAGGTTTTATATATCACTGCAGAAATGTTACAGCTCATACAAAGAAAAAAAAAAAGAAAAAAAGGTCGGCGGTGTTGTGATGACTATCTACTTGCCTCTTCCATGTAAATTTGATCATCTTACTTTTGAAGGACTGGCCATTTCTAAAGGTGCCCATGACAGTAAACTGGTGTAGCCACACTGGGCCAACAATATGAGTCGCCTGTGAAATTATATTTGTAAAAGGCATCTCTTGGATTCTATGTTTGGTTCCAACTATTTTTTCACTATTTTATGTATATATGGCTATACACTTTTCTCCAAGTGGTTGTGATGGTAATTGAAGATCTTGAGGAGGCTTTTCGGAGTGACATTTAAGTGCAGTCAATCTCTTGCTGCTACATTTGAGTACCTATATCTAACCAACGTTTGCCACAGCATCCTACAGTATGACGCACAAATGAGTGTTACTGTGCATAATACCGAAAATCAGCCAACATTATCGACAAGTTCATAATCAGCCTTTCTGCTGGGTCCTCAGTTTGTGATACAGGCCTCCCATGCGGTCCATGAATTTTAATGTTCCTGAACAACCTTGTATGAATGCTATGAAACAGATGGGTTGAGAAAAATTAAGCCCCGATACATTATATCACAGTGTTGTTTCAACATGACTAAATCCTCTGTCTACAACAAATGGTTGTCTCATCTTCAAAAGTTCTTGTTTTTCTCAGAAGAATTCAGCGTTTTATGCTATTTTGTTCCTCTGAATATGTCCCAAAACCCCCATCACAAAGTCGACTCTGCCGAAGCTGCGACTGTGGACATTTGTGCTGTGTTGTAGTGCACATACATCTCAAGCAGTTACTTTGTTGCTTTTCTCCTCACTCTGGGTATTCTTCACCCCCTCCTGAATTGGGAATGCACCCTGTCTTCCTGAGCAAGCATCAAAATAAAATGTGAAGTCTTTATGCCACAGTGATGGCACTGTGCGCTGCAGGCCTTGGGCATATTCTGCATGCCAGTGATAAAAAATCCAGACACAATACAACAGTAGAGCTTACCACGTAGTGAAGGTAGGGAGTGGAGGCTACAGAACAGTTCCTCTAACACACCTATCACGGCTGAATTATTCTGAGTAACAACATTCACCCCCCCTTATTTTCTGAGGTCAGCATTAAACCTCGATCATAGGTGGAGGAACTCCTCCACTGTACTGTATGTGACTATTACAGCCAAATGGATGTGGCTGTTAAGAAAAGACTCAACACATCAGGCTCCCTATTTTCCTTCAAGATGTGAGGATTTTTTTTTTTTTTTTTAATCTCCTGATCTGTCCTCAGCAACACTCAGGATGTGCCCCTCCCCAAATGACTAACTCTAATAAAATAATAACTCCAGGTTTTTTGTAAAATAACTTTTTCATCACTTGAAAAATTGTAACCATTTTATTATTCTGCTTTGCACCAAGCAGTTACTTACAGAGCGGAAAATGATAACAAATAAGGAAGCCCATAAAAGGAAATCTTGCCTCAAGAGATAAAGAAATCCATTCTAAATGTAAATAATTGTTAATCAGGTGGTCACAGCTATGTGAGTGGTGCCAGTCCAAATGATTTGCAGTTGCATTTGAAGCTAATGATCAGGTGAATTCCCACCATGCTGTGTAATCCAGAGGCAGTCTGGCTTTAAGACATGTGATACAGTCTTTACACTCAGCCAGGCTGTAGAGGAACATTCGTTACTTAGTGCTCGCTGAGGGGGACACAGCTAGAGCGGATGCTCAGAGGCTGCCTCTCTCTGGAAGGATGCGGACGGTGAAAGAAGAGATTCCACTACAGTTGATTAAGGAGCACTCCGCATGTGCCTGTAAATGCAAAGGGGCAAATGAATTCTGTGTCAGTGGCAGCAGCTCCTCAAGGAACAGCGGTGATATTTCAAAGGTGGAATTGAAAGAGCTGTAAATCTATTTCCTGACTCCAGCTTGACTGTCATTTCTGAATCACTGGACTGTTGCTATCAAAGTGTGGAGCAGGGAGGGAGAGTCAGCGGAGTTCCCTCCTCAAGCCAAATTCACAGAGTTGTTGGAGGGGATCAACATGAGCAGCATCATGGGTGGATTTAAGTCATTCTTTTGAGATATTTATATACTCTTGCTTGGGTTGCTCAGGTAAGACTTTTTCTGATTTCTGCTTTCAATAGACCTCATTCATATTTTTGTTGGCAGATTTAGATTTTTGCATTTAATTAGCATTTTAACAGAAAATGAACTCTGGGATCTCTGCATTTTATAATGCAGTTCACATGAGCGCACAATGATAGCACATTGTCTCAGTTAAAGTGGGATTACCATTTATGGATTATCTGATTTCTTATCCATACTATGCTGAATATGCTGAGAATTACGATCTCAGTTCAGCTTTCCTTGAGCTATTTAGTTATCTATTTCTGTTGCCACTTTAGATGCACAGGAGCACAATAGACATGTGAAAGGAATCAAAAGTATTTTGCACTCTAAACATCATCAGTAAGGCAAGGAGAGTCTGAGAGCATCTCCCTCGTTTATACCTGCACATGGGCGTTGATGGCACTAATTGTTATGAAGTGCACATTTTTTTTCACATCTGAAGAGACTGACAAAAGTTTATCGCTGTTGGAGAGTGAAGTAATGTGATATTGAAATCCTTAAACAAATCACAGCGAAATGCATCGTAAAGAATCATAGAAGACTACGAAATGAATGAATATATTTAAATATATAAATAATCTATATCAATTATCAGTAGCGCTACCTCTCTGCAGCCTAAGTTGTTTGTTGTTGTGATTAAGTGGACATGGAAAGCTTCAAATATCTGTGGTCTCAGACAAATATTTGTGTTGTATTATTTCCTTCACTGAATGCCTCCACAGCCAACCCTGTTCTATAACCAGGAGCCTGCCTCGCTGTTGCTCTATTTTTTTTTCTTATCTAAACAGCATGGTGAAAGATTACAAGGCTTTTGATTCCTATTACTGCTGTGTCACTGTCACATTATTCCGATAGTGACAGACACAGAAAAGCCTTGGCAGCCAGCTGCTACTGAAATCTTATCTTTCTTAAGTTTGATTTTTGGTTTTAAGGCAGAAGCACAAGCTCGGGAGTTGAAGGGAATCGGGCTGTCAGGGGAAATCTCTGCTGCATGGAAAAAACTCCCCAGGGATCACTCCACATTTGCTGCGTTGTAGCTCAGGGACAAGACAGGGCAAACTAGGAAGACAAGAAGCAAGGAGCTCATACTTATATAATCATGCTAATGATAAATTCTGATGACTAAAAAGTCCCACTGAGGGGTGTTAAGGCCAATTATAGACTGATGTTCTGGTGCAAAATGTTCCTGTTTATTTATTTGAATGTATTTATTTTGTATTTTTGTTTCTGGGAGAGGATGGGTGCATTTATGTGTGTGTGTGTGTGTGTGAGAGAGAGAGAGAGACAGAGACAATGTGTGTGTGCGTGTGTGTGTGTGTGTGATTCCCTGA
>OMLB01035284.1:0-10436 GCA_900302555.1 Myripristis jacobus | reverse complement strand
AGATCTAAAATTTGGACTCATCAGACCAAAGCACAGATTTCCACTTTGTTTTGGCCAAGAAACACAAAGAATGCCCATTCTTTGTGTCTCTTGGCCCAAACAAATCTCTTCTGCTTGTTGCTTTTCCTTAGTTGTGGTTTCTTAGCAGCTATTGGCCTGATTGGTGCAGTCCCCTCTGCACAGTTGATGTAGAGATGTGTCTGCCACTAGAACTCTGTGTGGCATTTATCTGGGCTCTAATCTGAGGTGCTGTTAATTTGCGATTTCTGAGGCTGGTGACTCGGATGAACTTATCCTCAGCAGCAGAGGCGACTCTTGGTCTTCCTTTCCTGGGGCAGTCCTCATGTGAGCCAGTTTCGTCGTAGCACTTGATGGTTTTTTCGACTGCACTTGGGGACACATTCAAAGTTTTTGCAATTTTCCGGACTGACTGACCTTCAGTTCTAAAGTAATGATGGACTGTCGTTTCTCTTTACTTAGCTGATTGGTTCTTGCCATAATATGAATTCTAACAGTTGTCAAAAAGGGCTGTTATAGCTGTGTACCAACCTGACTTCTGCACAACACAACTGATGGTCCCAACCCCATTAAGAAGGCAAGAAATTCCACAAATGAACCCTGACAAGGCACACCTGTGAAGTGAAAACCATTTCAGGTGACTACATCATGAAGCTCATTGAGACAAGGCCAAGGGTTTGCAGCGCTGTCAACAAAGCAAAGGGTGGCTACTTTGAGGAATCTAAAATATAAAACATATTTAGAGTTGAAATAGAGTGGAAACTCACTTGGGTTTTGTGAGCCACACAGGATCATTTTTTTTAATGAATGACATGTAGGTAACTCTCATTTTCCAAGCCACTTGTGACCCTAATTAGGATAAGTGGCTTGGAAAATGAACAAATGAAAATGAATAAAATAGCCATGTGCATCTCTTTCTTTCCGCTTTAATGGTATCATAATAATCAATTCCAGACAGCAGCCAGTCCATACAAATAAATAGCGAAGAGTGCAGGGCTATAAAGATTGATACACAAGGGCAAGAGGTTACAGCTAACAGACCAAGAGGACATAAGGCCCTGTTTTAATGCTGCAATCACCCTGACCAGCGCTAAACATTGTGTCCTGGTGCACAATCAGTGAAAGTGTATCCAGGCTTACTTGTTATTTTCATTCATCTGAGTGCAGCCTTGCCCAAGCATGCTAAGCATAAGGAAGGTCAGAAAAATATTATAGGGGTTTGGAGATTAACTATCATCTTCACGGAATTCATTATACTTGTACCAAGTCCAGTGCACAAGCACAAAGACAACACTTGAATGGGTAAACCATGTTTCCTGGTCACCAAAATACCAACAGTCTTTGTGCACCCACAAAAACAGGGCATAATGTTTTTTCTGACAAGTTCACATCCATAAAGACTGAAACAGGATGAATATAGTGAAACTATCCATCAGACAAAGAGTAGCCCGTGGGCCTGTTGCCGATATTACTTTATTTATAAGAGGCTATGACAGATGCCAGCCACATTTACCAGCCCTCTCACAGGACATAGAAAAAAATCTAAAGGACAATATCCGGCCCATGGGCCACTAGTTGAACAGGCCTGTCTTTTGTTAAGAACCACACAGCTTTATTTAATTTGTAATGAAGTGGGAATATTTACATGTAAAAATGATAGTAGCCAATTGGGAGGAGTTTTAGGATTTAAGAAGAGTCAATACAGGTCTGCTTCACTATGAATTTTTTGTTGCTTTTGTCCATGCAATGTAGGGAGTGAAAAGAAAAAGAAACAGTCTCCTCAGTTCCATTTCTTTTTAGGGGACTTATTTTGAGGTATTTGGGGGTGGGTTGGAGGGATGGTGTTTGGGGTTACAACATGAAGTTAGTGCGCCAGGGCCCTATTGTCCTATGATCTAGCTCTACAGCCAACGTAAGACAAACTATAGTTGCTGCCATTTAAGGGATAAGAAACTAAAATATGTAATTTTTTATTAAAATGTTTATTATTACCATCATTAGGTGTAGAAAGCATCATTAAGTCGTTTCTATGCAGAGAGAAGCCTGTACATTGCTTTTTCTTGATTGAAGTGGGCAGTTTTGCTGGTGGTTAAAAAGTTACTTTCACATGTAGGGGGTGATCCAATCAGAACACAACCTCAGTTTTTATTCTTCCCGCCCCCGTTTTATTGACTCGTCAGCTGCACCTCCTGTGCTATCATGCACTAGCTTCAACAAACAGTTACAGTAACTGTCAGCTCATTAGCAGAAAAGAAAAGAAAATACAACAGCTAGCAAAGACTTAGCCTGTGACACTCATCAGCTCTGCTACTGCAAGGCTGCAAAATGTATTTTTTTTAGCAAGTCTACAACAGTGTTAGCCATGAAAACATTTGCTATCATTTTATTATAGTGCTAGTTCCAACAAGTAAGATATTTTCACTTTGCTGGACAATTGGTTGGTCTTACCAGAGCCACAACTGGTCACAGCAATGATGTTACTCTAGGGGAACACCCACCCAGGCCTGCTGAAGTGTGTTACTGTAGAAAATGCTGACCCTAAAACTCAGTTTTATTCCAGTTAATTACTTCTAGGAACTCTCAAATCTTGGTGGATGATGAAGATAGAACTCGAGAATGACAGAATAATGTCCCCATTTTTAACTGGATTTACCATCACACTCCAACAGCACCCACATGAGACTGAGTACCTTGTCCAAGTCCCTCCGAATCTCATGCATGCTTGTACATGTGACTTCAGTATGGATGCAATGAGAGAGTAAGAACTAGTGAGCCAGCTCCTTTCTCAGTTTATTTCACTGTAGCTGTAACGGAAAAATTACTGAAGCTAATGTAGATGACACAGAGTTTTTTCTGGCATTTCTTCTTTATTTGACAGTCACAGTAGAGATAGACAGGAAAGAGAGGGGATTGCATGCAGTAAAGGACCTGACATCGGATTTGAACCCTGGTCGCAGCAATCAGTACTAAGCCCTAGTACATGGTACGCGCTCCTAACCTGTGAGCCACCAGGGCACCCCAGACCCAGAGTTTTTTGATTGTAGAAGCAAGTGTGCACAGACATGTTTGGACTGAGGCAATACTTCCTTGAGATGTCTTGTTGTTTGAGTCACACCAAAATGTTTTTTAACAAATGAGATTACGGCCTCAGGAACAGCCTGATAGAACCTTTTTTTCTCAGTCCATTTAGTTTGGCTCAAATCCTGTGTGTGTAATAGTTTTGTCAAAATTATGAAGGAAAAGTTAACTACACAAACTTTAAATCTGGAAATAAAATGATTTGTCCTTATTAGTCTGCCATAAGACCCACTATAACAGCTACCAATTATCAACAACACACTTAATTAATTTTCTCAGGGATTTCCCTCTAGAGAATAGAGTGCTTATGTGGCTTTTTCAATTCAAATAAACTACTTTTCTATCCCATGTAGTGAATGAATGTACAATTGATTTTACTGAGTATACCAATAACTGTTATTTATTTATATATTTATTTAAAGCAAATTTATTCTTTGGTAGAGTGCTGGGCTGTATAGTTACCTGGACCTGGTGAAATATCCTCATTAGTTGCTCCATGCTCCCCCAGGCTGTTTATACAGAGGTGAATGCAGGGTATTTCCATCCCTGCAGTCACGTAGCACAGCAAACACTTGCCAAAATAATACTGCTATTGCATAAACAAACAGGAACAAAGCAGATTATGACTATATAGGAAAAAAACACAATTCGTGGTTCCCATTTTTTGAGGAAATGAAACTGCCCTTTTCTTGTTACTTTCCTATTTGAAATGGAAAGTAGATCCGGTGGGCATCTGCAGGAAACTTCCACATAGTAATCTTGGACCAGGAAGAAACAACCTGCTTGTGCTGTAATTTTAGTGTTATTTTGGAAGCTAACTATTAAAGTGAATGGACAGATAGGAATACATTATTCTGGATCAGCAGCCCACAGGAGCATGGAGCAACTAATGAGGGTATTTCACCACCATGTGGACTAACTATACAAGACAACACTCTAAACAAGTTTAATTTTGCTTTAAAATCATAATGTACCACATGTCTCACACTTGTTTCCCAATGCAAGAAACTGGAAATAGGCCATAGAGATAAAGATGGTGACCTCTTTGTCCTTAATCAGTCCATCTTCCACCTCTATTTTTTGTTGGTTTTGTGAGGCTGGCATTTAATTCCGTTTCTTGCTGCATTGTGCCAACACACCTGCTGCTCAGGCAGCAATTAGTTGTATTCAGATTAAAAACCTCTGTATTTTGTCAGGAGCATTTTTTTTGATCCAAAGGCATTTTATGACATTTCAAGGACATTGATTTCTGACCCTGGATTACCACAGACAGACTCTGCTTAAAGGACAATACCAGTTACTTAACCACATTTTACATTGCAACAAATCATTTTGGAAATCATGCAGGGGTACTAAAGATTTCACAATATTTAACCAAAGTCCTTCAATTCTCAATTTTGAATATTTGGTTTAAAAAGCCACCTTGTAATGTTCTACTTTTGTGGCTAACAAAGTTGCCAGCATTCATAAACCAGGGAACTGATAATTGACTGTGTAAAGGAAATGCTTCTCTTGGGAGTGTTCTTCAGCAGAAAGACCGTTTCACTCCACTCAATTTCAAGTTGTCAAAACACAGCAATGCTGCTGCTTTTAGGAACACTAATGTGGAGGACATTATTATGGTGATGGAATACTGATGTAAAGACAGTTTGAAGTCTCTGGAAGTTCATTTTCATATCATAGTGGAATGAATGGATGGATAAAAGGAGGGAAAATGATTCTAAAATATGACTGCTTGCTTTTGGAAAAGATAAGTATATACATTTTGTAGATATTACACTAAACATGCAAAATCACTGGTATAGTCCTTTAACTCATGGTGAAATGGCTAATAACAGTGATGTCCTTTCCCCAGCTCTTTGAATTTCTCAGTTTATACTGTGGTAAGATGATAACAATGTGTTTCCACAAACAGTAGTTTGTTTGCATTCAGATGGAGTTTTGTCAGTCAACAAAAAGAAACACTAGAACAGGAACACCCATACACTTTGCACTCAAAATCGACAAGACACACCGAATCGATTCACACAGATTATGATGAGACCAGCATATTCAGGTGAAAATCGAGGTCTCTCTACTCACTGTCTCTCCTTATCCTTATCTCCTCTCTCATCCTTTCTTTTTCTCTCACAAACACTGCAACAATACATCTCCAGTATAACGGAAATGCACTACAACTTCATTGTAGTGCAAGTGCCTATGACACTGTAATATGATAAAATCCCTTTGTCTTTTCCCTCTGTTACAAATATAGTGCATTATACTCATTGTGTGCTCTTCTTTGTTTCACTTGTGCTGTAACTACATGGAAAAGGCCTATGTATGTGTCTATCACAGATTTTCAGTTTATTTAGTTCAGTTCAATATATGTACTTATGTGTATGTAGCCAGGGCTTGGAAAATAGCTATGCCGCAGCAGCTATATTCAGCAGAGTCTCAACTTGACTGTTAGAAACACTGATCTTAAAAAAATCTAGATCTAGAATATAACATTATCGATCAGTGGTTAGAAATAGAAATAAGAAATATTTAAAAATTCTCTGCATTTGGGAGAACAGGAAATCAAGTGCACAGCCAAACAGAAAAGAAAAATAAAGAAAAATTGAGTAAGACTATTAAAATATTAAGACAAATTAAGTCCAAAAGGAGATAAAGAGGAAGAAGAATAAAAGCAGACATTTCTGTTAAAAGCGGAAGTAAGGTTGTAATTGGCTATAGGATTTGAGTGCCGTGAGGCAAGGCAAAAGGCATATCATTTGCACAACCAATCTGACCAATCTGATGGAAAAAAACAATAGTCATTTTACTTCTCACATTTCTCCCTTTTCTCCTTCAGTCCCTCCTTCTATCGTAAAACTGGAGGAACCTGAGCGCCGCCATGATACTTGCATAGAGTTTACAGTTCGGGGTTCTCCCCATCCAACCTTACAGTGGTTCTACAAAGATAAGGTGGGTTGGCCTTGTCTGGAAGTCATCATGCTTTATTGCAGTGTTTGATTCACTCTTTGAAATATTAATTTATTTGCTTTTTTTCCAAGAGGAAACAGGACTCCTTCTTTCAATGTGTATTTTCCAATCAATTCACATGGGCACCATTTGAATCCGGCAAAGTGTGATATATCCATACTTTAGTCCAGTGATTCCCAACCAGGGGTATGCGTACCCCTAGGGGTACGCAAACACATTGCAGGGGGTACGTGGAAACATTTCATAACATAATTTATAACATATGAGTATAACGTATGAGTGAGGGGGTACTCATGGTCTGACAAAAAGGCTCAGGGGGTACACAAGACAAAAAAGGTTGGGAAACACTGCCTTAGTCTGAAGTCTGAAGTGGCATCTCATCAAAATTAACTTTGGTATTAAGGTGCCACCATATCTATCTATTTATCTATCTATCTATCTAGCTATATCTATATTTATACTGTATATATGGATGCTTACCTTCCAGTTCTACTCAAATCAAATAAGAAAATAACAAGAGCTGTTTAATTTCCTCATAAAATGGGTTCCAGGACATGTTGTTTTTTATATTTGCATAATCCACTTTGTTCACATTTGTTTGTGTACTAAAAGTGTTATTTGTTGCTGTGCTATGGAAGTGAATAGAAAGATAGAAATACAGTATTGTGGATTAGCAGCCCAGGGAAACACTCATATCACATCCAGGGAACTAGACAACCCAACACTCAGTTATGTTCATTGCTGATAGTTTGGTGAGCTCCATCTAATCTTTTATTAATTTCATAATTCATGTTAATGATATGTTCATACCGTATAAATCATTAATCAGATATTCAAGCAGTTTTTGGGGGCAAATGATATTAGATGCAAGGACTTCACTATAGGTTTTTTTCATCTGTTGCTTCTCATTCAGGAGATTCCCCAAAGTGAGTATGTGCGCACTGAGGTGGACACTTACCAAGACTATTTGGAAGGTTGTCTCACCTTTAAGAATCCAACGCACCACAACAATGGCAACTACACACTCGAAGCCAGCAACTTCCTTGGTGTAGCCACCAGGACCGTATATGGGCACTTTCTTGACAGACCCTTCACTGGTAAGTTGAGATGGAGGTTGAATGAGGGAGAGGTGTATGCTGCACTCCTGTCACACGAGTGATGCCAGAAACAGTCTTGCTACCAGAAAGTACTGTTCACTCCATCTTTCAGATGGTAATTATTATTAGAAACAATCCTGTTTTGTGGTAGTTTGTGCAGTTGCCATGACATTTAATCCCAGATTTGTGTTCTTTTTTGTGTCAATGAACATGAATTTGCTTTTTTTGTGCATATGGACAGAAGAGGCTAAAACCAGTTCTGGAAGGGGCTAAATTCTGGTAGCTTTAGCCAACAAAACCATAGATCCAGGTGTAGAAAAGTTAGGTTTTGGCATAAAAAACTCTGGGTCAAGGTTAGTGAAAAGTTAGGTTTAGGCACCAAAACCAGAAACTGGACATGGTCTTGGTCACATTATGAAAACAAACACTGGTCTGACCTTGGCTTCGAACCAAGGTTGTCTGACTGAAAATCATGTTGATTGGCCCATCCACGAACCCACCTTTCTCCTTATACTACCTCACAATAAGTGGCACAGGCAAGAAACATACTTCCAGTTGAAATACATTACATTTAAAGTCATGCTGCCTGTCATGAAAAAATAGACAATTTGTGCCTGTGGGCACGAATCTATAGATTAACTTTTCATGGTTATACTGTATCATGGACTGTCGTGAGACTGAGCTACAACCTAATAATACTGTAACAAATTAATGTTGTTGCACACACAAAAAGATTGCTGCAACTTGTCAACTTGTCACTTGCCAAAAGTGCTATTTTGGAGGCTGTCTATGAAAATTAAATGTTGTGATAAGATTAAATATTGTGACCATATCACAAACTGCTGTGAGACCAGGATGCTAGAAAACTCAGTTGTTCCTTCAGCTTTCAGATGCTACATACAGTTCATAACACAATTCATCTGAGCTTTCACAGGATAAATATCACTCTAACATCAAAAAGGACAAAAATCTGTCGGGAGCACCATAGTCATTTCAAAAGAAATCCAGAAAAATTAAAGATTTTCATTACTAAAATCATAATGAGATCATAACTCTCAAAGTGTCATGGCCAGGCATCCAGCAGTTTCCTTGATTTTTGGTTTGACTATGATTTCTTACTTTTTGGAAAGCCTACTCAAAGCTTTCATGTATAAGCAGCACTCTGATTGTCTCTATATTATTAGATGATGCTGTGAAATTAAACATATATTTAGCCTTAGTGTAAATGAGACGTGGTAAATTTAAAAAAGACTATATTTAGATAAAAGGTGATGACTGATCTTAACAAAGTGTTATTTTTGGTGTTCTGCCCTTTTCACACATTATACCACTGCACACTCTTCACCTTCTCACTGCTTGCACCTGTTTTCTCCTCCCTGCTCTCCCATTCTTCCAGATGATTATGATTATGGTAAGTAGTTTTTCTTTTGTAAGAATATCATTATAGAATTATGATTTTCTTTCTCAAGGTTGTCAGCATTAGTTAGTAGTTCACCATGACATTCCCTTCATATGTAGAAGGCCCCTGACGTTCACGGCAGCTTAGTTTTTATTTGATTAGCCTCTTTGCATGTCGTCATAGAATGCCTTTTTAATGTATTCATCAAAGAACATGACTCCTATGAAAGATTACTGGCCTAAAAATGTACACAGCGTGATTCTCTTAAAGGCATAATCCAAACTTGGAAAGCACTGCCTGGATAGCCTGCCCTGAAGCCAAATGTATCTTTTACTCTGGAAGCTGTTCTCATTTTGATATATTAGTATTCATTTCTTGTAAACATTGCCTGTATCGCCATCCAGTGCACTGAATAGTAGTGATAGTAGTGGGTATAAAGGCTATATAAAGGCTTTCTTTTAAAGTGCATCATCTTAAGCTTCAGTTTATTTACAAGCTGCTCCTCATGGCTTGAAAGATTATGGTCTATATGACTACCAAAGTACTTGTAGGTTCTAAATTTTGTTTGGTTACTATTTTGAGATATATTATTCAGGAAAGAATAGTAGCTTTCTTTACAGTTAGCTTTAGATTGCTCAAATCTCAAAAAAATTAAGGGGGCTGGAGGTGGAAGAGTCTACTTGTCATATTTAAAAGCTGACTCCGTGTCCACTCTGGAAATTGTGAGTCAGATACAGCCTTTAATGCAAACTTGTGTCATACGCATACAAATTGGCATTGGCATTTGACACATTTTGACCCAAGTCGTTTATATAAAAGGGAACAAGATGGGTCCGAGGAGAGACCCCTGTGGAGCACCATTTAATTTAATCATAAATTCAGTTATATAAACCACTGTAACTGTGATTCCTTCTAAAAGCTGGGATGAAACTATAAGATACAAGTAGTCACTTATTGCAAGTGCAATGTCCTTAAACAATCTCTACACAATCTGCCAACAAAATCAGTTTGGAAATAGTCAGTTCTGACTGTGATTCTGAAGTCCAGCCTGTATCTTTTTGTGTTTTTCTAGAAGTGACCCCGACTCCAACCATCACAGTGACTCACAGACCTGAGGAAGATACTTTCGGGGTGAGTGGTGACAAAATTTGAGCCAATATGTGTAGCATTTAGCTCAGGTTATATCCTGTGTACATTGTGTTGACTCCTTTGGCTGTGGTGGAAAACAGACAGCTAATTGTAATTAACTGAGCCTTGCATTTTTTGAAAACACAGAATAGTCCAATGTCCAATATAACCTCAGTTTATGTGATTTTTAGAATGTTTATTAGTATGATAGTGCTTTAAACTGAAGCTGTTTTCATAATATTTTTGCTGGATTTAAGTACAATTTGTTATTTGGTTTGTAAATTTTGTTAATCCCACAATTTTTGCTGTGGGGAAAAAGGAGGAAAACTGTAAAATTCCACTTTATTTTTGATTGCAATTGTCATCAAATACCTCTGAAAAATCTTAGAGAGACTGAAAGAAAGAGAAAGAGAGAAAAATGTAAAATGAGCCAATGTAATGTAAGAAAGAAATGCTCAGTGTGCTATTTTAATCCAGCCTTTTCTTCCTTTTCCTCTGTTCGGTCTCATCCATTTGCCTCTATCTGCCTAAATCCCCTTGTGGCTGGTGAGCCTCAGAGTTGGTTAGAAATGTAATTGAGTTCATCTTTCTTCTGTAATTGACTGGGAAAAAATAATCGTTATAGCAAAGGTTTTAGTTGAGTGTGTGTGTGTGTGTGTGTGTGTGTGTGTGTGTGTGTGTGTGTGTGTGTGTGTGTGTGTGTGTGTGTGTGTCCTTCAGTGGTTCAGTGGGATAGCTGTGTGTGCACA
>OMLB01035283.1:0-16188 GCA_900302555.1 Myripristis jacobus | reverse complement strand
AGTCTGAAAGTCATGTCGGGGTGGGGAGGACTTTACAAGCAGCTATGCTACATACTGGACGAATGAGACGAGGGGGCGAGAGACATGCTCTACCTCTGCATGAGAGAGAGTAAGTGTGTGTGTGTGTGTGTGTGTGTGTGTGTGTGTGTGTCTGTGTTTGCAAAGCCCACTGGCAAGTTCCCTCTAATGCCATTTCATTTTTTCCAAATCACCAGGGCATGTGAGGACATACAAGCCCAGCATATCTAACTTATTCTTATCTTAGTAAACCACCCTCTTTATGAGGGCATTCATGTAATTTTCTTCTTTTTTCTTCAATAATCAGATGTTGCCCTAAATATATGTTTACCCATTTACCATTACCCTCACAGCCCACAAGCCTACTTGTTTAAAACCTTCCTATCCTTGAATAGATTTCTGTTTTTGTTCAATGTGCAGTGTACGAGTAACTCAGTGAGAATTTTAAAAAACTAAATTGGGTGGACAGAGTTCAAGAAGCTGACAGCAGTCTCCAGACATTTGTGTCAGTCAGAAAAGAAAGGTGTTCAGACAGAACACGTCATGACATCAAGCAGTTACATCAAGGCGTCAAGCAGTAAATTCAGCCCTTCCCACTTTAAACAGGACATCTGGTCACACTGCTCACGTCTGTCAAACTACACAACGGTGAGACTTGCTGCAACCCTGCATTGCCTGTTCTATTTTTGGATGTGATGTGCTGCAGGTCCTGCCTATAAAACAGCTGAAGAAGAAGAAGAAGAGGTCAGGGCGTGTTCCCCAGACGGTGCATCATGTGTGAACAGCATGGGCACCTTGGTGCTTCAAACCCGACGTGACGGGCTGTTTGAACACGGTATAAACTGTGAGATTTGATAAAATCAATTAAAAGAAAATGTCTTATTTGACACCGATTTTTTAAAGAGTAACTGAACCCCAAACCAAACTCTCTGTGAAGTCTGTCTTTGGTGCCGGGCGATGTCACCACCTGTCGCACTCTATAGGTGATTACATTACCTGCCATCAAAGACCAGCCATTACATTTTGCATTCTGCTTGATACTGAGGCAAAACTGTTTTGCTTTTGTACATTTCGTACAAGGAAATGTGAATTGATGCAGGTGTCCATCAACTACGTTATGCGATTTGTCCTGAAAAGAGCTCTTTTACATTATATATTAACACAGTCAATGAGAAAGTGGAGAAACTGAATGAGCCCCTTGTGATGGTAATAATGGTTATTGCAGTCCCAAATCAGTAAGACATGGCTGTGTTAAATATAGCCAAGAGATGGTATACAATTGCCCATTATATAGGGGCTCAAATGACTGCTCAGATGCCATCCATCATATACCCGGGAGTACCAGTGTCATGCCGTAGATTGCTCCCTTGCCATAGGATGCCTCCCTTGCTGCTAAATCACACTTACCGCTGTTATTGTGGCTCTTTGATTGTTCTATAGGGATTAACTGGGGAAGGGAGGCGTTATCTGGCAGGGGGCAATCCACAAAACCACACTTGCTCTTAAAGCGGTTCACAGACCGGCACAGGCTTCTCCTTTGTCATGCTTGTCGTCTGATGGAGCAGAAAAGCATGACACTGGTGCCTGGTGTGTCATCATTATCGCAAATAAAGTGTTTCCATCAGCCATAATCAGATTTTGTCCTGTTCAGTTTGTCAAATTAGCTAAAACCTGACAGTCAAGGTATGTATTACAATTTTAAGGATACCCTTGTCTGAAGGGAGGTACTTTTAACTCAGGAAAAATGATTTATTAAGAAATATCTCCTTATTTGTCTGTTGAGGGCCATGAATGAAGCTGATTTTTAACTTACATCTTATTTTGTTTGATACTTTCTGTTTTATTCACTTGAATCGCATTATTTTGAATAAACTACAGCAATGATGCGCTATACAACAGTACAATTTCTTGATTTTGAAAAATATCAGTGGGGCTTGAAAAGCAAGGTATTTGCTAGACAACAAAGAGCCACAAGTATGGAGGGGTGTTAGTGGTTTGAAGCTTAGTGCTGTAATACACTATTGCTCAAGCAGCTTGCAGTCTAAATAATAAAAGCATTACACCCTAAACCAAATTGGTCCACATAGTGTTTAGAGTATGTTGCCTTTTCATAAAGGAGAGCAACTGGGATTCAGAGGACAGCTTGGAGGGGGTTCTGGGTACTTTGCTGTTCAGAGAAAGAAGCAGAATGAGCTTTTCATTCCAATTTTGGCACAATCTCCAGTGAAGTGGGACTGAAAACAGGCAGTATGGAGGTCTGGCTTCTCAGTGTGCTCTTCACGTTTTCCCAGGCACATTGGGAATAAAAGTCCTACGGTGCTTTTGTTTTTTTATGGCTGCACAACTTTAGCAGGATTACCTAGTATTTTCTTTAAGGATATGAACAAACAGGGAGCTGCATACTGCAACAACAAAAATCTTCTTAGAAAATGAATACTTTGCCTCACTGAGCAATGGCTCAGTGGATAGAACAGCCAAAGACATCAAGGAAAGCAAAATTTGATGAAGTACTGTTGCCATCGAAATAAATCACTGTCATCTAATGGCTTTCTCTGATATTGTGCCTGTAATTAATCTCCTGTCCGCACAGAAATAGGAAAAATGATATGATTTAAACCGTCTTTGTAAATAAAAATGTTAGAAAAAAGAACACTATTGGAGTTTCAGGGTGCCAAGAAAAAGCAGCACACCACAGCTACCTAACAATGATTAACCCAATTGTTTATCAGCTGATATTAATACAGGAATTAGTATACCATTGGCAAGTAATCAATACTTTGAAGTACTGTGGATCCCTTCAAAGAATAAATTTAAGCGGCTTAAGAAACAAAACAACTTTTTTTTTTCACCAAGTACAATGAATGCCATGTTTTGGTGACAGAGACATTTATTTATTTATTCTTTACCATGCATGTCAGTTAAGAAGTTCTGATTTACAGTACATAGACCTGAAAAAAGATAGTCTTAAGATGGGTGATTTGGGAAAATACTAATAACCAATGTAGTAAATAACTTCTCACAGACAGTTGGTCACACATGATACAAAAAATTTGCATTCATTGCAATATATGAAGTATAATAGACAGTAAACTACGTATTACTCCACACACATTGGTGTGCATTCAAGTAGTACGGCACACGGCGTAGTTGCAGTTTTAGAGAGGAATCATTCCAAAAGTCCTTGGAACAATGCACCACGAGATGCCTTCTCCGAGCAGAATAAACACCATTAAATACATCAAAAAGTCAGAATGCTGTTGCCATTGGAAAGTGGTGTGACTCCCACAAGGTGTTTCAGTTTCAAAATGGAAATTCATCCATAGATGGTGTGGCCAGCACCGGCAGGCGCAGCAGCATACAGTGTCCTGGTCTTGATATTGTTTCCTAGCCTTTTAAGTCCTTAGGGACGCTAACTTCAAACACCAGTAGTCCGATATTATCATTGCAGTAAAACTTATATGTGCTCCCTATCTGTCAGACCTGACTCTGAAAGCCCGTTGAAGACCACACTATCTTGATGGCTTGATGAGCATTGTAATCAGACAGCAATTTAGACCTTTGGATATTGAAAAAAATCCACGATTCTCCAAAGGCGTAATTAGTTTATACTTTTTTTTTTCTGATGTAAAGTCCAAGTTTCCATCAAAGGCTACAGTCCTAATTTTCTTTTCTTCATTCCTTGGCCTTCATCTGGTCTTATCTTGTCCTTTTTCCTTGGAACTTTTACAATGTGGTCCTTCATCTCCGTGATGAATAATAATGGAAAACCCGTACAGCATCACATCACAGTACATCACAGTAGTGATCACACAGCTAAGAAACACATCAGTCTGCAATTCCCGGTGTGCTATTATACCCTCTTAGTAGTAGGCTTGAGGTTAAAGGACTGTGCAGCAAATGTGCATGGTGTGTCTGATTGGCTGTTTTTATCTATCCTAAATTCCTCTCGCCTTATGTTTGAGTCTCTGTTTTGATATGAATAACTAAATGGAGTTTTGAGGTTGGTTGCAGTTTAGTGAGTCAACTAAGAATAAATGTACATATAGATTTTATTTTGGCATCAAGGCTCTGGTTCATATCACTTCCTGCATGGTATAATGAGAAGTCAATGCAATTCCCCATGCAGTATTCATAATGAAAGAGAGCCCATGTGTGGATGCTGCGGTGGTGTGTGATGTGAGATGCAAAGATAAGATGAGATGTACCTTTATTGATCCTCCACAAGGAAATTCAATTTAACACGGCAGCACAATGGAATGCAGTTAACATCAAAGAAAAGAGAGAAAGAAATTTCCATAAATACATCAAAGAAAAGAAAGAAATTTTCATAAGCAGCATCAAGCAGCATGGCAAGCAGAAGCAGAGAACGAGCAGGCGAGTTTGACAGCTTAAAGCTGCACTTCGTGATTTCTGACCACTAGAGGGTGTTGAGACCATACGTAACCATACAGAGTCAGTCCTGTTTCCAGGTTCATCATAGATCACTTGTACAAAACCTAAAGTTGAACCAAAAAAATATGTTTTGGGGATAGCAATGAGGGATACATTTCATTCTCACAAGGCTCTTGTTGGATAACTTTGTTTATTTGCATGATTTGTGATTATTTGCAGTCCTCCAGCTACAAGGTAAGCTGCTTTGAATGAACGTTTCATCCTGCCACTATGCTGTTTGCAGCGGCAGAGACACTCACACATTAATCTGAAAAGTGGATATGTTAATCTGCAGAATGTGATTTCAGAGAAGCTTTGAACAAAGTTGAAGGCAAGGGAGTGAAGTGGAGAGCAGAGAGGAGCTTACTCGGTTTGATACAGAAATTTTCAAACTTCAAAAAAGGGCAATAACAGCAGGCTAACTAAATCTTATGACAGAAAGACACTAACAGTGATGACTCTCACATTGCAATTGCATTTTACAGTTAAAAATATATTGTTCAGTGTAGCTTTAAATTGACTGGGCAATAGATGATGGTAGCACAAGATCAGATGGCACATCAGGCGACCACAGTGCCACCAGAAAGTTCACACTTCCCAAACTAGCTTTGCAAGCTTTGCTTCAAGTCAGTCAGCTCTAGCAGCTCTGTTTGATATCACTCCCTCCAAAATGTTACTTAAAGCCAACCAAAAGCAATAGCAGGCAGGGATCAATGGAGTTTGATTGCCCTGATCCCTCCCTGCTGTTCTTTCCCCTTATTGCATCAGAAAGCTAATAGGCTATAAACTTTAACATTTTGAAAGTTCTGTTCCCTGTTAAATATTGATTTAATCAGCTGGGACACTGAAGGAGTATTGTGGTCAGCTGAGGAAACTAATTTGAAAATTGGAGACCTAAAGAAAAGAGAGAAACCACTCTCCTTTAAATAGATGTTCAGAAATTACTTATTTTGTCAATATCTTTTAAATAAAACTCATGTTTTCTCAGTTGTCGGTTACTGTGTGTTATTTCCATATTCATATCCTTTGTGTATGCTATGCTGTTGCAGAAATGTCACTTAACACGTGCTCTCCACCTATTGCAGAAGCAGTCAGATTGACGTGTGTGATTTCTGGTAAACTATACTTACCGGGGGGACAACCTCGTACTTACCCTGTAGTTACTGTGAACAAGACAGAAACAAGCACCACTCCATTTTACAGACCACACACCTTGTAATTACCCTGTTATTGTGCACAAGAGGGGAACGAGCATTGCTTTTATTGTACAGCCAGAGCACCTTGTAGTTCCTCGGTAGTTACTGTGAATAAGAGGAGAACAAGCATCACTTTATTTTACAGCCTGCACACCTTAACGGTTACTAACGTACTGTAACTACACAGAGCAAGTCCCAATAAAATGTCCAAATCAAAATGTTAATAATGTGTTCAGTTACTCTGTAATTACCTTATGATACAAGGCAGCAACAGTAATAGTTACATCCTAGCTACTTAAAGTCTAATTATTACAAAATTGTAACCCCTTAAGTCTTTGTGTTGTTACTCACTGATTCTTGGGAATTTGGATAAAACAGGTTTTAATTTCGAAAATAAAGAGTGAGTTAAATTACAAAATCTGAAGGTATATCATTATAGGCCAAGGTCTTGGCTGTTCAGCAATGTACCGGTGCAACCTCCTCATTTTGTATTTTTTTCATAAAATAGGTGTTTTTCCAGTTATTACTTTGTTTTTGTCAACACCGTCAGACACAATAAAAAGCAACATATTTTTATTTAATTGGTCTAATATGTATTTAGAGTTTTTATATCATTATCTGGCATTCTTAGTACACATACATGCTGTTGAATGTTGAATATTTACTTTTGTTCATTTTTTATATTGTTGCATGTGTACTCCTTGAAAAAATCTAACATCAAACAATGTTTACTTTAAGCCTAAATAGAAAAAGTAATGTTTTTTTTAATTTGAAAAACATATTTTTGTATTAAAAGAGACTATTACTTTAATAACTCAACAGCACCAAAGAAACATATTGTAATTTATAGAATATGGTCAAATGGTATGAAGCACATATCCTTTCCACCTCCTTTTGGATAGAATTTTGTGTTGGGTCCATGAGGGTAGAGAAACTTCACTTCCACATCATGATGATGAGCATCCATGGTGACAGCCTTTGCTAACCATCAGTTCTGGTCATAAATGGTCACAAGCCAGTCTCTGCAATGAACAACATCAGCAGATAGATCTGTCACCGTCCCATCAGGACCACTCTTGGTCAGTGGTTCCTGCTCCATTGGCTCTTCCTCCCATTCCATTTCCTCCATCAACATTGCCAAAGGACCTTTCCTCTTTTGCACTGGTATAGGACCATCATCCTCAGCCTGTGCCCTGGGTGTGTTAGCAGTCAACTGGAATATTGTTGGGCTGAAGCACTCGCACATCTGTGGCAGAAACAGGACATTGATCTGTAATAGATCTGAGTCATTTCGGTGTGTCGGTGTGACCTGATGGAGTTTCCTTGATGCAGATACAGGTCTTAGTGGTTCAACAAGGAGTGCATCATATGGCTGCTAATTACATAGAGCTTATTGCTGCAGAGGCTTCTGCCAACCATCTCATGGAAGATATTCCCATTCACAATGTCATTCCCCCGCAGTAAAAGGCTGTCTGCAGTCCTTTTCACAGTTCCTCCAATGCTGTCTGGGTCTATAGTACATGCCAGTGTGCAGGTTGAGCTGTGGGAGGTTCTGACCAAAATGGCATGACTGTACCTCAGAACTATACTTGCATTTCCATGCCTCAGAAAAGTCCACATGCACAATTACCGTGCTATCATTGCACTTCTCAATCATGCTTCTGTACTCTCTGGTCTGGTTCTGAACTGAGCACACGTGTGTTGTTGTTTCTGTCTTCAGTTTGTCTTCATATCGTTGGATAAGCTCTCCCAGCGTGCCGCTGTGCATCACAAGTCTTGTGTTGAAGTGGAGCCCATCTACTGTTTGATCCTGAACTCGTTCCCATTGCTGCCATTCAACATGAGTCTGGTCTTGCTGTGGTGTGAGATGTGTATGTTTGTGGAGACAACGAGTGCAGGAGCGCAGAAGACATGCCTCGCTTGTCTGTGAACAGCAGACAAGTTCAAAACTATCATTTAGTTTGCTAGACTTGACGACACCATTTTGTCTTAGGACTTCAAGCATCAGCTTAGCATTGTCATGGTACTGACATTGGCGTGTCTTATGATCCGACGGTCTTGGTGCTCTGACATAGAATGGACGTAAGGCACAGAAGGATGAATAACTGAGCTTCACCATTAGCTCCTTCTTGGTGAACTCCTTGTGAAGGTTCAAAAGTGTATCAGTCAGAATCATTCTCTGATGCTTTATTTTCTTGCGTGTGATTGTGTCCTGTTTGTCAGTTGTTATCCGTGTTGCATTATGGTAGAAATCCTGAACCTTCTGAGTAATTATTTGAATGTATGGAGGTTTTTTGTCAGTAAGCCGCAGTGTGTTATATGTTACGCCAAATTGCCTTGTCTGGTGAATTAGTCGATATTTTTTCAGAACCTTGCATGACAGAGTCAAGTTCTTGTTCTTGTGGGCAGACTTGTTCAGTTTCAAATCATGTATGAGTGCGTTGTGGAACAGCTTTTTCTTGATGGAGGGGTTTTTGAGTTGGCTTCCCCGCAGCAGCTGCTCTGTTTTTTTTTTCTTGTTGATTCTTGTGTTTTTTTATTCCTAGCTTGTTCTCGTACCCAACGCTTTTTCATTTTGTTCCTAACCTTTGTTAGCTCTTGAAGTTTATTTCTCATAGCTTTCATCTCTCTAGAGTATCTTGCACTTGTTTTCTTTCTTTCCCTTTCTCCTGCTATAGCCTGCCTACTCCGAACTGGCTCCTGTATGGTCTGATCCACTGGACTGTCTGGGGGAGTTTCTGGGTGATCGGAGCCCTTTCTCTTGCGCTCTCTTGAAACTTGTTGTCTATGTTTCCAAGCCTTTCTCTGACTTCTCTTTTCCCTTTCATTAAAATCACTGATATTTTTTATCTTTCCTTCCTCCACCCTCTTCTTCCATCTTTGCCTTTCCGATTTGAGGTATTCCTCCTTTAACCCTGCCTCACTGTGTATTTTCCCTCTCCGCTTCTTCTGATATTCCCTGTTTCTTCTCCTTCTCTCTTCCACAGATAGCTGCTGCCTAGCCATAACTTCCTAAAATACATAAAGTCAAAGTTGAGAAATATAGGGGGAGTTACATAAAATATATATATAAAAAAACCCATTACAGGTCATATATTGGTGTTTATAGTGATCAACAATTATATTCTAGCCTCCGTTGGGGGCCATTTGGAGGTTTTTGTGACGGCGGTGATGTCTGACGGTGGTGACAAAAACCTACTCTTTCACATGATAAGCATGAGTTGTTCACATTAGCCATCTTGTTTCCCCACTGTTGCTACCTATGTCAGACCTCTTCTTAAAAAGTATACAGTTATGCCATAATCTAATCTAATATTTTTTATACAAAAGAGATGGGGTTCACATGTTATGGTTGTGACAGTAGCAGTGTCCAAAAATATGAAGAGATTTAAAAGAAAATAGCAAACTTACAGGAGCCTGAGTGGTCTTGAAGCATGCAGTAGAGCTGAGGGTTTGAAAAGGGGTCCTCAGGAATGTAGCTGACCTTGTAGTTGCCTGAGTTGTTTTGTTTTTTTTAATAAATATCTGACGGTGGTGACGAATATGTGTGACACATTTTGAGCAACCACAAAATAATATTAAATATTATTCAAAACTCATTGTTTGTAGTTTTTACTACATATTATGATGTACTCTTTCATGTGGTAAATATATTATTCAGTTAAATAAACGGGCCAGCATATAATCATTAAATTAATAAAAATTAAAAATAAACCTATAAAAAAAAAACCTTACAAATGTGCAAAGGACCCCCTGATTATACCCTTGATTCTTTTTATTCATTAAAATGTTGTTAATTTCCAACAGAAATAGCATTTTTCTTAGTGGGACATGATTTTGCCAAAGTTTCAAGAATCAGTGTACTCTGATTTTGTTTGTACACCATAATGGCAAAAAAATGTCACCATAATTTGCAGGCTGTGGATTAAAGTGCAACCTTTACGTTTTTACATGTAATAATTTATAAATGTGCAAATGTCCATAACACAGCAGAGGGAATTCCTTTGCCCTTCTTTTGTAAATGAATATGAGTAAATTGATTTTGTCTAAGCAGAATAAAATGTTTGCTAACTGCTTATTCCAAGGCCATGATTTTAACATGGTTGTGATATAAAGTGTATCAGGGCTAAGAGATGTTTATTTTTGTATGCACACCAGTTATATGCTAAATAATGCTACTTTAATTGTATTCAAGAAAGTATTTTATTAGATTGTGTTGAATTACAGGAAATGCAATGAAAAATTTCAAATTTGTGTATCTCAAAACCTTTCCAAATTACAATAAATGTATACACTCTTTGATGAGTGATATGATATTCTTTGTGTGCATCACAGCAGTTTTGTTGATATGATCAGCTCTATGTTTCTCCCATTACCGAAGTGCAAAATCGTCAGTGATCCAGTTTTATTTCAGATCAGTGGTTGACCCATATGTTTTGCTGAACTGGTCTGTTGTTGTTTGTTGCCCCATATAGGCCTGCTTCACTGAGACTGTGAGCAGCCCGGACCACTTCCTCATGTAGCTGTGGGCTTGTGAGTCCATGTTACTCACTGCTGATAAAGTTATTTCGTCCACATGTCCCGTTGGTATAGGCTCAGTAGAAAGCACCATACCTTGTACCTCCTGGGTGGTTTAGGTCTGTCCTTGTCAGGTTTACTGACAGCCGCCTACGGATGGTTTTCCCCATCTGTTTGTCCGAAGCGCTGCTGTATACTCTCCCTTCAGCTTGGCTTTGTTTGAGTTGTGGGACTTCCTCTGCAGCAACAATAAAGGATGTTTGGTCGCTGTGGATCCCTTTCTCAATGGCAACATGGAAGAGAGGATTATAATGGTTGTTAGGATTCCTAGAGTTCCATCTCTGTTGGTTTAGGAAGACCTTGCAAAACAACACATGCAAAAAAGTGGCAGAGATTCCTCCTAAAATATAGCCACTACCTGCCATGTTTGGCTATGGGAGGCTAGACTGGTAATGTTAACTCACCAGCAGCTGTGGCCACTTAGCTAACAAATTAGGCCAACATGAACAGTTTTAAACAATGATAATTTGCTCGGATGCTTGACACCACAAAACGTTGAAACACCTAAAAGCAACTGCTCTGCATATACCGTTGCATGTGATTAGTTGAAAGTGGTTTTCTAATTTGAGAGTGTGCAGCCATGTTAATTGTTCTGCGTGGTTAGGCAGGTTTTGACGATGTTACAGCTCCCAGGGTGGAGTGGAGTGATGCAAAACCTGCAAAAATCCTCAAACACTTTCCTGACGGCTAAGACAAAGACTCAAGTTATATCATTAAAATAATTAAAAATGATTAATAACATTGCACTTGTAGATGGTCGCATTGACCAACACACACGCCCCCTCTCAGACAGAACAGGATTAATACAATTTGATAAACATGTTGAACTCCCTATAGAGCCTCCTTTTTTTCTTTTTTCAGAGCTTTTTCAACCAGAGAGAGGCTTTTTTTTTCTTTAATCTGTGTTGTGTTTATATCTTGATTTTTAAACTGATCCAAAACACAATTGCAGGTGGTACTAACAACTCATTAAAGTCTTAAATTTGGCTCTCTAGAATATGCAGACATCCCAAGTTCATATTCGAGCAATTTATTCCAAGCAAGGTCTGAGTCATTTTCACACAACACAACATATTCACATCCCTTCTCCTCCAGGTCTGCTGATATGCAGTGTGATGCCCACACTTACATTCCTGAGGGCTTTTAGAGTTTTTGATGAAACAGTAGGGGAGAGAGGCTGGTGGGCCTGGCTGAGATGTTGGGGAGGGTAATTAGTGCAGAAATTCCACAGAAATATCTCTCATTAAACTCCAGTGAGACCGCCTCGCCTCCAACAGGTCCTAGCATACATCTGGATGCCTTCCCCTCTCTTTTTTACAGCACAAATGTTTGGGTTTTTATGGCACATTTTTTCTTAATAGTCTCCATCAGAAATCCATCTGGCTATTACTTCAAACATACATTAAAATGGGTTTTTGGAATTTACAATGCAGACCCCAGGATACACTGTACATGAACAGTAGTTAATAAAAAATGGTATATATTCCTCAGTACTCATTGTTCAGTTGGTTATAAATTTTACTTGACTTGGTATGTATTTGTGACACCTCTCCCACCATTTAGTTTTTATAATACGTTTTATGAAACCAAGTATGAAAGACAAATTGAAAGTTTTTAGTATTACATAAATGCATATAAAAACATAATCATAAATGGAAAAATACAGAAATGGACCACCCTGCCTGATATATTTATATATCAGTGCAGCCACCCATGACTCAGGAAAGCATCCCGCGCTGGTGCTCTTTCTTAACATGGGACTTAAAATGGGATAAAACATGGGACAGAATCACTTTGTTTTGGTACCAGGCTGGAGTTTACCGGACGTTTTATAGGTTATTATCTATATCTTTGACTTGTACGTTCTTTGTTGCATTTACCAAAAAAGTTGGGAGGTAGTTATGTTTTCTCTCCATCTGACTGTTTGCAAGAAAGTCACATACACACTATGCCAAAATTTGGCAGACAGAAAGCCCTTGGCCCAAAGATCAGTTAATTGGATATTGGTTGTGAACCGGATCTGGGATTTCCACATTTATACAGTTTTTGTTTTTCTGTCATCATAACTAATGTGTTATGTTTATGTGCCGATGGAAAATCCGAACCTTCCAAGTCAGCTGCTTAACAGCATTGCCTTCACGTGATATTTTGTCAGAGAGTCAAATGTGGAGGACAAACAATAAACAACATAACCATTACAGTCGCTGCAGCTTTGCAAATTGGAGAATCATTCAAGTGTTGGTGGAGCTCTGCACTGCACTGGGTGCTCTCTAGATTGTAATTTGGTTTTTAGGCTGGAAAAAAACAGCATTAGGCAATGTGGTGCAATGGTACAATGGATGTCAACCTAACCCAATAATGTGCTGTTTGGAGTGGATTTAGTAAAAACGACTATTTCCACCAGAACAGCTGTAAAGGGTTTTGCTTGAGGGATGGAAGAAAAACTGATGTGAATCATGGAATCTTTTGTTGCTGGACCACATAATACTGTGGATGAGATTCCTGTATAAACAGAGAGTAACCTTGCCAGGAAAGACACACAGATACATCCTCTAGTCCCATAATTGATTGGGTTGAGGTTTATTGTGATTTCTGCTTCCCTTTTCTTTGGATAGACTTTCACCCACTCATCTGCTCCTGATGGAAATGTAGCACGAATGCATTGGTTTCTATAAAGCATGGTGAGGTAATAGTAGCATGTGGAGAAATCAGTACAAGGAAACTTCTGGGCTTCCGACTTCCACAGTGTTTTAGCTCTTCACGTTAGTCTGAAGACATGTATACTCAAACACCCAACCCCCGCCTGCATCTAAAACATGCTCTTTCTCACACACACACACATACATACACACACACACAAACACACACACACACACTCTACAGGCTCTTTCCACTGACCTCAGCGCAACATAAGTATGCTGTTAGCCGACTGATGCTGAATTGTTAGTCGGTGGGTAACCAGAGATGGGGCTCAACCAAGAAAATAATAGATAATTGTACACTTTTATATCTGTTTGTTTCCATGTTACACACAACACTAATAGAGCATCAGCTTCAACAAAGAAGAGTGCAGCGAGTTCAGCTGAGTAAAGCTATGGCTTTCAACAGTGTTCTGATGTATGTATTTATCTTAGATGCAAGATATCAAAATCAAAAACTAACTCAAAATCAAAAGCTAATGGAGGGATTTGAATTAAACTTTATGGTAATGAGTGAAGCATAAGCTGACTGAAATATGGAGTATCTAGGTCAACGGTCAAGTTTAAGGTCACCCAAAGGTGACTGCTATTTTATTTATTTATTTATTTATTTTATCACAAGGAACAAATAAGAATAGGGGCAGAAAAAAAACAAAATGAAATACAACAACAATCAAACCATCCACCATCCTATATAGCTACCCACACCTTTAGTCTTTGTATTCAATAGTATGGTGCATTGTTTTGAACATACCTCATCTGTAACTGCATTTCCGTCGGCTGGTTTTTATGTGCATTTTGTCATATCAAATAAATGTCAAACAAATGTAACATAAAATCTCCAACTTTTTAGTTTACATGCTCACATGAGGTATAATACTGTGGGATCATGAGATTTAATCACATGACTAGCTGTTCTTCGACTTTTGACCTCAGGCACAGCTGGCTGTTCTGGCGGATGGCAGTAACCTGTTTGAACGCAGTGTTGGTTATGGCCAGTGTGGGACTCGCACAGAAGACAAAACAACTTAGATCAGACCCCTACAGGTTTCCCTGTCCTTTGCCACATCAGCAGTGGAGTCCACTAGTAGAGGTGTGGAGTCTGTAGACAGCGTCCATACCCGACTCATAGCCTCCAAAAAGGTTGTGGACTGTAAAATGCTGTTAGGTCATGGTGTATAAGTGCAAACAACAGTAAAAGCTTTCCCCTCTTCCCCTCAAAGTTGCACTGAAGTAACCGTCTCTTTCACTGGGGTAGACTGCAGCTACTTGGCCGACACCCCTCACCCTGGGCATGACCAGAGCAGCAAAGGAATCATCCCCCCTCAGTAAGCTTTCTGAACCAGTGCTGTGCACTGAGGTGAGCATAACTACATCTAATTGGTGTCTCCCAACCTCCTTCACAAGCCTCGCCTCCTTCTCTGCAGTAAGGTGATGTTCCAGTTCCAAGAAGGCAGCTCAAATATAATCTGTATATAGTTTTTCTTTAAAAGTTACGGAACCCCCCACAGTCATAACTGTACTTGCCCATCTGTTATCAGAGTCCACAATTCTTCATAATTTCATTAATGTAATGCTTTTTTTCTCCTCACTGACTGACTTAATGTGTAATGTTATTGTTTTCAAGCTTGCATTAGTTGTGCAATGGATTTTGGGGTAGCACACTGTGTTTTTATGTTATATGGACTGGGCTTTGCAAGGTTTAAATGTGCAGTGTATGTGTATTATTGTCTGTTGTGTATTTTGTGTGTTTATGCTTTGAGCTGCACTGAAGCAATTTCCCCTCAGTCTAGCATGACTGATATGGGAGTAAGTGAAACTTGAAATTTGGTTTTGGTTATCAGTGTCAGTGTCTGCTGAGGAGTAAGTCCTGTTTAGGTACAGGATTATCCAACTACCAGGAACTCACCTGCAAGCACCACTCCCCGCTTTTTAGTTCCCAGAATGGGCCCCAGTGCTCCTACAGCAGGAAAGGTTTTTTTTGTCTTATCCTTTACCAGTATATGGGGCTGGGCTGGACTGCTGTTTGTCTGGACCCCCCACTGAAGCCACGTCATCAGTGACACTGTCAGGAACAAGACAAGGCTGTAGCATATTTTATTTAGTTTGATTAATGCATACTTAAAAGCATGAGGGTCAGTTTTATTTATTGATTTTTTTTCATGTGTACCTATTTTGCTTTTATCAAGCTGCAAATAGGCTTGGATTTACAATTTCTTTTTATTGGACTTACTTATAGGAGCAGTTTCACTTTTATAGGCAAAGCTGTAATGTAAGCTAGGCCTATTTGATTATTGCACATTTTTACAATTTTGCTTCAATAACAAGGAAGGACTTGAGGTCTGATTTTTCCTTTTTTCTCGATAGCCTTATACAAACATTTGATAAATAAATAAGTTAAAAAAGAACAACTTTGTACCCTCAAATGACCTGTCATCTGATCAGAGATCGCTCCAATCATCTCTGATGAAGAGGTTGGCCCATGCTTGTTATGGTGGCCCTTCTGCCTGACTTCAACGAAGTGGTTTGGAAACAGTTTGAGAAGTCCCTGAGGGGTTGGTTACTTGTCTGGGCTCTGCAGACGTCTGGCATCTGTATATAATCGGGAGAGGACTGGCTGTGGGCCATTGCCTCCCATGGACCAGTTCTTAGCATTTTTTATGTCTCCCTCAAAGTCAGCCCTGGGGAAACTCAATGATTTTCAGGCCAAAATGCATGGTGCTATGGCTCAGTTGGCTAACACAGTTGCCAATTTGGCATTGTACCAATGACATCTCACTCGGCAGCTGAAAGATGATTCCACAGACTTGATTCTGGAATTGCAGAAGGTCTCCTCACTTTCCCCAAACTAACAGGGCAGGAAGAGGTGACTGGAAAACCCATGTCTGGATTTTGGGGAGTCAGGCACCACCTGTGGCTGTCAGAGTCAATGCTGCAGCCAGAGGTGCATGTCGACTGAGGTTGCTAATAAAAACGTCAGCTCTGCTTGGTCCTAATGCCAAAAAGATGATTCAGGATGCCCAGGAGACCAGACTCTCTGGAGGGGTCAGGTATTTAGATGCAGAGCTGCAAAATGCACCAGCCTTTAGCTACTCAAATAAACAGCCTCTGCAGCCTAACTGCAGTTCAGGTGATCAAGGAACCCCACTGGATGCAGCATAATGAGGCAAGTACAAGTGGAGCTGACAGACTGGGATAGCCCAGCCTCTGCCCCAGTCCTGACATTATGCTGAACCTAGGCTTTCCCAATCCCCATTACAGCCCTC
>OMLB01035281.1:0-12109 GCA_900302555.1 Myripristis jacobus | reverse complement strand
TATTCATCTTGTATTCATCCTTAATGTCTTATTTTCTGTAAAATAAGTGGAGTGACATTATTCCTCTTTATTCACATGCAATTTCTGTTGCTTCAGGGAATTCCTTGAATCAAGTAAATGTTCAAATGTCAAAGCAATATGCTTTATTCCACGAAGTTGTTTCTGGTTTCAGGTGTAATTGCATTGGTGATTTTCAAATGCTGTCGGTTTGATGGGGTTAGTGCACTGCTTAAGAACTTCATTAGCTCAGTCTAAATTACTTTTCTTGATGTGTTTTCTGCTTTTTAGGTGTCAGTCGTGAACCAACTGGACATGCAGGTTGTCGTGTCAAACGTCCCACCAACTGTTGTGGAGAAGAACAAGAATCAGCTGCTTGGGTAATACAGCATACTGTATCGCCCATCATGCATTATCTATCTTTCTACATAATACATCTGTATATCAGCTACAGTTGGGTTGGGCTGCTTCTCTGGAACTTCATGTACCCTCATTTGATCCTCAAGACTGATCATCTAATCTCTCAGGAAAGTTTGCATTTCATATTTATAGGAGTTAGCTGGTGCTCTAATGGAATGGAGAAATTGAAAGACCAACTGCGGTTGCAAATGCAGCTTGTCATGTATCTGTAAAACTAAAATCTCTGCCTCTACAGTCCATGTGAGATAGTTTGACTGTATTCTTAAGAAACTCAACTTGTTTCAGGAATTTTCTTGAATCAAATGGCTGTATCTCTGTGTTTCCAGATATTACCTGGGGGGTTAATGTAATAACAAACTAAGAAACAAACAAATAATAATAATAAACAAAAGCAACAATCCTCCACATCAACACCCTGCACATAGCTGCATCTTTCTATGATGTTTCATTGCGGAGATGTTGCCCAAAATGTGATTTTACACCTTTTGAATTGTGACCTTAATCTTGAACCCAGACAAGTGAAATTATCTCCTTTCACTGGAAGAATTGTCATTTAAGAGAAACTTAGATTTAAATTTGAAAACAACAGCATTAACATTTGAAGTCTCAATGCTAGAGTAAATTAATTATTATTTTGGATATTTCTGTATATGTTAGAATATATTTAGACATAACTTATTTTCTGTGATGGTCATTTTTAGCATGCACAGATTCATGTGACATTATTTCGTCACTCACCAGTAGTCCTCTCTGCACCACTTGACAGCAACTGGGCCACTGAACTGTTCTGTCAAGCTGTTGCTTTCATCCCTCTTAGCTCCTACATATAACTTAATAATAATGCTTTAGGGCACTTGCCGTCTCTCTCTCTTTCACTCATACACACACATACAGACACCCACATGTCACAATGGGACCTTTCCTGCTGTGAGCAGGTGTTTCTGGGGGGACAGGAATCAATATTGCACAGCATGGCGTCTGTCTGCCTCGCTGACAGGATGAAAAAAGAGAGTAGCGTGTGTGTGTGCGAGCAGAGTGTGAGAGCTTAGCCCGGTGCATGTGTGCGGGTGTGTGCATGTCTATGCATATGTTTGTACAGTACATGGTACATATGCATGTGTGCATACTTGCGTGTGTGTGTGTGTGTGTGTGTGTGTGTATGAATGCATGTGTGTGTGTGAATAGCATCCTGAGGGCGTTCAAATGGAAGTATCATCCCATCTGTCGAATGCTTCCTTTGTCCTCAAAATCTATTAAATCCTTTTTCACACCTGCCACTCTCTCTCTTTCACCCATTTTCCATCTCTCTTTTCCTCCCTATCTTTCCTATCGCTCTTCAAAACACTCTCTCTGTCTCTGTCATTCCCTTATCTCCCCTGTCTCTCTTTAACGCTATCTGTCTAGATGTTAATTCCATTTAAAGGTGCTATGTGGCGCATTTTACCATCAGTGCGCCATTACCACGTTAATTTTGAAACATTAGCACAGTGATGATAAACTGATGATACCATTGCCTAGAAGACTGGCGGGCTCTTCTGGCATCCACAGTGCATTTTACATGGTGTGCCGCTTGGCCAAATTTTGCCGGGAGTCTAGCGCCGAGGATGGTTGCTTTATGGCACAGAAAAGCACAAGGAATGTTGCTCTTAAAAAATAAAATAAAGTCACCATAATCACCATAAAAAATAAAATCTTTTGATATTCAAAACGTCTTAAAAAAGCTTTACTGCCATGATTTACAATAAAGGAAGGGATTACTACAACACAGCAACAGTTACACACATAATAGATGGTCAGTTAACTTTACCCCTTTCTTATACTCCTTCTCCAACCTCATCACTTTTTTTCTTTACCTCGGTTTCAGCATTTTGGAACGCTACGTCCAAGACCAGATACCTGGAGCCAAGGTTGTCGTGGAGACCATTGGGCCCCATCGTCATGGAGACGGAATGGAACAAGAAGACTACTCCAAGTCTGACTTGATGGTTTACGCTATCGACCCGCTGACAAACAGAGCTATATCAAGACAGGAACTCTACAAGTAAGGTCCTTGCCAGTAAATCCATGGGAATTCTGAACTTCCAGTAAAGGCTTAACCTCAATTGAGTCTCCATTAATAAATGAAATAAGTTTAATTCACTTTTTGGTGTGCTGCCATTCCCATGGCTTTTGCTAGGATGAGATGAGATGAGATATAACTGCTATGCATATTTCACTAATGATTTTTGCCTTCATGAAATTTCTAGTTAAAAATCTGTGAAGTCTTCCACAGTGTTTGCATGTGTGTTGGTGTAGCACCTCAGTACGATTCAGGGGTGAGGTTTGGGAAACGTAAGTGTACAGAATTCAGATTTACAGAGCTGCAAGTAAAACAGCAGGGTTTGTTTTTTTTGGGTGCTTTTTCTGTCTCAGTCCATACTGTCTGTCTTGCTGAGTGGATAGAGGACTGAGTAACTGATTTGCTCTATGGCTAAATGTTTGACATCTAACTGGCAGTCACTTCTTGCATTCAACATTACAAACACACTCATACATAAACCATATGCACGCTTGTAACTGTCTGTTGATGTTGATGTTGGCATCACTCTCACTGTGTGGCTGCATATCCCACTGTCTGTTGTTTAAGTGTTTGTCATCCCCAGGTTCCTTGACGGTAAACTCCTGGACATTAACAAGGAGTTCCAGCCCTACTTTCCCCCCGGCGGGCGAATCCTGGAGATTCGAACCCCTGAAATGGTGACCAGTGTCAAGAAAGCTGTCCAGACTGTAGGCTACACAGAGGGGGCGCTGCTGGCTCTGGCAGTTATCATCATCATCTGCTGTGTGCCTGCTATATTGATTGTCATTATCACTTACAAGCAGTAAGTATGGTTTATCCACAGTCACTTTGACATTTTTGGATTTATGTTTCCAGTCAAGTGTGGAGTGGCTTATATTGAATGGGGTTGTGTGACCTAATCAGGCTCAGGGAAGTTACACATAGTGAGACAATGATAAATTAAAAGCTGGTTGATCAGTGACATTGAGTCAGTTATCATTATAGGGCATCACAGCCACCAACATAATCAAGTAACATTTTACATTTTATTCTCCTAATATTAAAAATCTTTATAAAACTTATCATTTTGATGCTGCCCAAAATGACATTAATGACTGTGCTTATTCTGTGTATATCTACAAAGGTGGCCAAATGCTATTCCTGCAGCTGATAAACTGTGTTTAGTTGTGTTCACCCTCCATTACGTCCCTGCTTTTAGGCATTAGCTGACAAGTTGTTGTTGTTATCCTGAGCAGTGTTCAGTGAGTATAACACTAGAATAAACTTCTTAGATCACCAAGATTGCGTGTGTATTAGTACCACAAGTTTCAGTTCCTCTCTGCCATCTCACTAGTTTGAAAACTGCAATGCACCAGGTGGAGAGGGAGGGGGAGGTGTGGGGAGGAGAGACTATCAAAACAATGTGATTACACACAGGCAAACCTACAGTACGACACTACAAAACAACAAAAGATGCTCACACGCTTTTGATGTTTAACCAGGACAAATGAGAAGTTTTATGTGCCGGTAACACACATAAAACTATTGTCTTCTATCTCAAATAACAACTGGGTTTCAGTTAACATATGAAAAAAATGTCTTTTGGCACTCATAATCCTTTTGGAAAAAAAAATCCCACAGTTATGTGTATATGTATGGTTGAAAAATGTCAACATACTCATAATCATTATCACTAATATGTGGATAGTAATGCGCTGGACACATGTAGCCACTGTAGGTCTGCCACATGGTTTCAAAGGGGAATTCAAATGAAGCTGGCAAGCCATTTTAGAAAACTCATAGATTTGAAAGGAAACTTTTTTGGTGAAGTGGTAAAGAAAAGTAACCACTTGAACCGTGGTTAATGTTTGTTCTCATAATGGCACTTTCAGTAATTGTAGAACAAGGGAGGCAAACAGTAGTTAAAAGACAGAGACAGAAAGATAATCAGCAGGCAGACAGATAATGGGTAGAGCGACAAAGTTCAGAGAGGCAGGGTGCAGTATACAGTATGCAGACAAAGAGGCAGATAAAGAGACAGACAGGCAAACTTAACAGAGAGTCTCCCACAGGACATCATTTAACACTATTTATTATTTTATCACCTAGCCCAATCATTTCTCTTGATGATTCAGCATGGCCACATATCCCACAGTGCCAATTCTAATAGTTTGTTTAGCTAAGCACTATGAAAGGCCATTAATTTCACCCGTCTCACAAACACACACAGGCACACACACACAGTTAAAGCGGATCAGTGCATTTTGGAGAGAGCTCCTCATTGCACTGTGAAAGGAGACAAATAAGGACAGGCTGGCCATAGTTATGAGGGAAAGGAAAGGGAATGTTAAGTGAAAAGTGGAGGAGATAGGAGAGGTAGAGGTGAGGGGAGGAAAAGAGACTGATGATCATTTGCACAATAATCACTTAGCTTTTTAGCATCTTGTTAAATAACTGCAATGAAGACTAATTGTCAAACTTTGCTTTTGAATTCCAATGAAGGAGGCTGGCTAACAAGAGGCATAATGTGATTTATGTTCAAACAAAGGCTTATGTCTCTCTCTTATTATCTTTCTATCTTTCTCCTGTCTCTCCATGTCAATCTGTCTCTCTCGCCTGCTCGCCCCCATCACCACCAGGTTCAAAGAGTGAGTATTGTTTTCATATTCCCATGCTAAAATATTCATGTTGTTCTTGCTGTCTTGTGCATGCTTCATTGTGATAAATCTGTTTCTCACTTCATGTTGCTGGAGTGGATGAGATGAGGAAGAGCAGTGAAACAAGAAGGACAGTGAATTGATTAATGTCCAGTCCCAAAAGTGCTGTTTTTTTGTGAATATACATGAGTGTGTGTGCATATTGTGTCTGTGTGTGTGCGCCATATTATATGGCAATTGTAATGATATTGACTGGGCAAGACAGCCTGCGCCAGTTAGCCACTGAATTTTTATGAGCTCATATGGAGTTAGACATGTTAAAAAATGAAAGTGTTTTACCAAAATGAGAAATCAATTAGGCCATGGCCAGGCTTTATTTATTGTTTTCAGACAATAGAGACAGAGACACAAGCACGCTGTTAGCTATAAAAAAAAGAAAAGAAAAAAAAACAGTGCAAATGAAAAAGTATGGGATGACAAAGTATATTGTTGTACAATGTCAAAGTATATTGGGATATTGTTAAAATCCACACTGCATATCGCCGCTGCTCAGTGAAAAACATGTATTTCTAGTTTTGATGATTTTCATGTTGAAATGAGCATTGGCCTGCTCTTTTTATGATTTCGTAATGCGCTTCAACCCTTGGGAATATGAACCTTTAAAAAACAATTTATGTAAACTAAAAATATATACGGTCATCACTTGAAAACTAGAGTGTTTTCATTTATATGGAGGTTTTCATTGGACAGCAGTTATAAGCATTGTAATTTATTATGGGTGTTCTGCGTGTGGGGGGACAAGTGTTTTGCTCAAGGGCACTCTGGCAAGGATGAACACGTTGGCTGTAGACATTCAGGACAATCTAAAAGGCCACTGTGCTCTCATCATGACCTTATTTGCCACTTTCTAAGGTCGCAGTTTTGCTCTAACTTCATAAAACTCTCTGTGTTTTCTCTTGGCGCTGTCCAGACGCCAGGCAGAATGTGCCAAAACAGCCCGCATCCAGATGGCACTGCCGACGGGCAAACCTGGAGGAGGGACTGCCAACAACCTGTATGAAGAGCTGGGCGACAATGCCATGTAAGTGAAGCGTTAAAATGGCAATCATATTGATGAGCCGCAGCAGAGGCATTAACTCACATTTCGCCGGCTGTTAAACTTAAGCTTAAAAAGTGTGCCTCTCGGGCTTTGGGAGCAATGTGGTGTGCAGTACTTGTGGAGGCATAGCATTAAATTTTTAACTCTGGCTTCTGACCCAGCGTTTAAAAAAACAACAACAGTCATGCATCTACCATCTTCAGTTTAGTGACTTTAGTGTCAGTAGCCAGTGAGACTGATACTATTATGTAAAGAAGACACTCTGATTAACCATGCTGAGACACGTAACCACCCATCAAACTAACACCAAACAAAGCTCTGAATGTTGAATGTGTTAGTAGTAGTGGATAAACCATGCAATTTTATCAACACAAAGTTCAGGGGCATTCAAATTGTCCCTGGTCATTGTCCCTGTTGTTTTGCATACCAATGTCCTCCTCACTTTAGTAAGGAGAGGTCCAGCCACTGAAAAATATTGACTTGAGTGCAGCCTTTTAGTTTTCATTCAAGATTTACATTGTACCTAATGGCTCACAGCAAGGCATGGTGTGACAAAACACATAAGGTAATTATAATAAAATAAATTTAACTCATGATTAAGATTATCAGTCATCAAGGTCGTCATGTATCAAGTGGTAGTGAGGCAAAATGAATTAGAAGGAAGCTCCTTGGTAACAGAATGTCTTCAAGGTTCCACAAAAAATCCAGTTACGATTGACTTAACACCAATAAAAAACACAAACCGTCAATACACATCACATAAAACAACAAAGAGTTGTTGTTGAGTAACCAGGGAAGATGGGACAATGGGTGGAGAATCTCTTCCAGTTAAAAAAAGTTTAATAACAAAAAATGAATAGAGATTTCTGTTTCATTCACTGAACCTTTTAGGTGCTTGAACTGACAGCTTGTAGCAGTTGCCTCAGTTTCACCCACAAAGTGGCAAAGTCGATAGCCTGTTTTACCGTGCTGCAACTCAGAGCCCCTGATGGTGGGGTTGTGGAAAGGTTGCATGGGTCCCCAAACAATTCTAGGAAATCATTGGTCAAGCCTTTTCAAAGGAAGCTGAGTAAAAAGCAGAAGGTTTCTAAGGTAGCAGTCTAAAGAGAGCGTACATGTTTACAGTTATGATAGGATTATATATTTCTTATTTTGTTCTTTATAGCCCATTGAAATGACATTGATTGTGTCCTGCTTAACAAATCATATTGTGCTATAATCTACAGTGTATCTACACTGCCTCAGAAGGTTATTTTTGTATTGTGGGATTTAGTCTCATTCTGTACACCAGTTAGATCCTCTGTCTCTGTGTACCTTGTCAAAAGCTCTTACATTTCGTTTTGCTAGTTTCCACTGGTTTGATTGGTTTAACAAACCTGTGTGAAGTGACTGATTGTGAAGGCACGATTTTAACTTTAATCTGAAAGTGTTAACATGCAGACACACGCACACACACTTGTTGAAGGCAATACACACATAGTATAATTCTTTACCAAAGTGGTATGAAGTTGAGAGGAGCTCTTATCAGCATTACATGCCTCACCAGTTTCCTGTCCATCCTTGATATGCTTCCCCACTCCCATTAACATGATGCCAATTCATATGCAAGACGGTGCGAACTATCTCCAAATGACAAAAAGGCATTTCCAAGTATGTGTGTGTGTCTGTATCTGCGTGTGTGTGTGTCTGTGTCTGTGTGTGTGTATGTGCGTGTACGTACATGTGAGATGGTGCATATTTAACAAACCAGCCCCAGCAATTCTCTGAAAAATGTGTGCGGAAATGAACTTGGGTATGAGATAATTGAAATAAATGTAGCTAGTAATTTATAAAGACCACCCTGGGCGATAATTAATTCCATTGATAAGTTGTTGAGCAGTGTAATTGTAGTTGGTGGAGGTCATGTTTTTGTGTGTGCACACGTGTGTGTGTGTGTGTGTGTGTGTGTGTGTAGGATTTTATATAAGGTCCGTGTGTGTAAAATGCATATCACCCCAATCCTGTAGGGACTAAATATGCCCAAAAGAATATAAAACCTGGCAAAGTGCAAAAGTTTGCACATTCATAATTAAGGTCCATTATCAAATTGCTCAATAGACTGATTTCAGACAGTTTTTTCCCCTTTTAATTTCCTTTGGCTGTTCGCTTAACAGGCTTGGATTTAATGTCTGTTTTCAATTACCTATAAAAATTAAGTGTTCTTTAGCTTGTTGTTCACATACATTATGTGAATGGATTGTTATTGCAAAGATATGATAAAGAACATGTTATTTAGAAACACATGCTAAAACAGTGCCCCCAATTAGGTGTGAGCAATATAGCTTCCCACATTTTTTAAATTTAATTTTACAGTCCAATTCACACTATTTCAAATGTGGCTGTATTCAGAGGTATTCACTGAAATATTCATTACATTTCTCAGTTGACATGGCTGGGGTGCAATAGACATACAACATCTACAGCTAACACAGTAACACAAGTACATATTGGCGCAGAAGGGATAACAGAATCTCCCTCAAAACATACAGTGGATAGCAGACCAAACTGTCAATATCACTCTGCAAATATACATTCAGCATTCACTTGTAATGCGCATACACTCAACAAAGCTGTACTGTTGCATCTGTATAGAGGGAGGCTCTCTGTCTGGCACAGCACAAGAGCAGTGTACCATAAAGTCATCAAGTCCGAAACATATTAAGTAATTCATGGGTTTTATGTAGAAAAAAATATTGAGGTCTCATTGGTTAAAGTTCATTCCTTAGCTGCCCTGTTAATTGAAGTTAAATATTCTTGCTTCATCTCTTGGCACAGCTATTAACTTTTCTGTTTATATGATGAGGCAGTAAGTAAATGACTTTTAAAACTGAATTTAGAATTCACTGGACTTCCTTTTTTTAATATGACGCATAAAAATGATCTAGATCATCTGCAGTGGTGTGGTTGTGGCAATACACAGGTATGCAAACTATGGCTGCCTGTGTGTAGAAAATAAACAAGCATATTTCTGATTACATGACTGTATACTCATTTATCAGCCTAATTACTACTGACTAATATTTAATGGTGAAGTCAGAGTACACCCATGTCTCTCTTGTTATCATAAAGTACACCCACATCTTATCCTAATTACCACTGATGGATAATTGAAGGTGACATTTCAGTATGCTCATCTCTCTGATATATACACCGCATGAACCACCACGGCACTGCCTGGCTGGGCTTCACAGTGTAAAGACAGGCATTTGACACTGGCATAGCAAATCAGGAAATGCTCTGACAAATTATTGTATTTGTCAAGGACCTGGCTTACAAAATGGTTGGACTTTTACAGACTGATTCACATTAATATTCAGGTATTGGTTATTCTAATATGGATCCTTTTTGATTCTATATCTTATTATATTTGCAAACCCTGAGGTGTCAATAACTTCTGGGATAGAAAAAAAAGTCTCATGACTGTTGGGTTGCCAGTTGGAATCCCTGTTAGGCTTGGTGAAGTGGTTAAGAAAATACCCTCCCCTCCATCAACAGGTCCCATCAAAGAGGCAATGAGCAAGGCAATAATCCTAAAGTGTCTTTAGGTTGTGCTTGCACTAAAGGCAGCTGCCAGGTGTGAGTGTGAGTAATACAAGTGAGGCAGCTTTCCCAGGATGAATAACTGTTTTGACAAATGCCAGGTGTTTCAGAAAATGTAACTAATTTCACTCCACCGTTGGAGTACTCTTAAATTCGAATTTCTTTTCAATGTCCAAATACCTTTTCCACTGACTGTCTCTATTCTTTCACAACTTTAAAGGTCATAACATCATATCTTGTCATTATTTCATCATGTTTCTTTACCTGTTCTCATCTTGACTGATCTATTCATCTGTCCATCTTCTCTTGTTCTCATCCATCCATCTCTTCGTTCATGACTGACAGACTAAAGTGAGTACACTTTGTTCAAAATTATTTCAGATCTGTGAGCTCTTGGACGCCACAGTTGACAACTGTCGTTTTCTTGCTTTTGTTTTTGCCTTTGTGCCAGTGGTATGCATCAGTGGCTACTCCTCCTAGATGCAGTGTTACTTGACCTTTTTGTAGATCACACAGTAAAGTTTTGTTGCTAGAGAATGATTGTGCTGTTGGTGGATTAATGATGAAATATCCACCCTGATCATGATGCATGGGCTACCTTTTGTGAGGCAGTGTTGATGGCTAATAGATACCTTCGACAGGTAAGGAGGTATGGAGATTCTCAAATGGGACAAAATCAATGTGGTCACTGTAGCAGACAATAATTAACTAAGGTATCATGGAAGATTGGTTTTGTTGCTGCATGCAGGTGTTGACAAATTGTCCATCTACACTGGTTCCAAAAGTTGGCCCTCTATCATTGATTTTAGTCTAGCAGATACTGCACTGTTTATTGTTGTAATGCAATAGCCTCCCTGTAGTGCAGTGCTTTTACTGCACCTCAGTTATTTTGTTTTTCCATTTTTATTATGTTTCAAGATTTCATTTGTCATCACTCTCTCCTAAAAACAGAATGGAGACAAAATACCTTTCCCTCCTTAAAGATCCCGCATCTCTTTCCTCTCATTCCATTTCTCATCCCATTCCATTTCTCATCTCATCTTTCTTTCCATTTCATTTATCCAACGACCCCTCTAGCAGATGTTCTCTTGTTTTATCCCTCCCATCTTTCACTTGTCACTCTTCAAACCTTTCCTTTTTTTTATTTATCATTCAAACCACATCAGTGGGTCAAAATTATGTCTCTCCTGTGTACTCCCACTCTTTCATTTGAATCCTATCTTATTCTCCATCTCCCATTTTACTGACTTTGATTTGTGTAATCAAATCTTCCCCCATCCATTTCACATCTTCCCTCCTCTCCCTAATATTTAATCAATGAATCTTTTTTCATTGTTCCTACCTTCATTCCATCTTTCTTTTTCATTCCATTCCTCCATCCGTGTACCAGTCGGTCAAACCGTGGTGGTGGCAGCTGTGGTGACAGCTTGGATGAAGGTGACCGTCAACGTCTGATCTCAGATTTTGCCACACGGGCCATCGCCGCCCACCGCCAGTGTGTTGCCAATGGAGGGGTGCTCAACAACCTGCCCAAATCTGAGTCGAACATCACATTTCTCTCTGATGAAAACCCTGTTACTACTAAAAACCCCATTTACCATGAGGACGGGACTTTGAGCAGTCCAGAGACTCTTGGAAGAAGCCAGAGAAGAAGGGACCTTCTTGGGAATTTCTCCCCGTCCAGGAAAGGTCTTCGAGATGCTTGGTTTAGGCTCAGCTCCCCTGGAGGTGATGTGGGGTTTGGTGGCTACAGTGGCAGTGACAGCGGATGGGGATCTGGGGGTGGACATAGCTGGACTCTTCCATCAAGACTGCATCGCAGGGAGATGTACGATGCTTTGAGGCGCCAAGTAGTCATGGATCCTGTGCAGTGGGAGCTGGAGCTTCTAAAGGCCAAGTTCAAAGAGAGCAAAGATGCGGGTATGGATTCCGGGTTTGACCGTGGATTGGATTCGGACCTGACGGGGAGCCCGAGCCTAGAACCCAAGTTGACAGTCAAAGAACAAGCCAGGCAGTTTGAGCAACAAGCACTCCAGGAAATGAGACAGAGGCAAAGCCGAGATTCCCGAGGGTCTTTATCACCTGATTATCTACTGTCTGTTTTTCCTGAGTCCCCGCAGCATCACAAACCCACCATGACCAACTCTGTCCCAAATGCTCAGGCCAAGGAAGGTCCCCCAAGTATCATCATCACCCACAGTGATGGCGGGACCCCACCACCAAGTCACAAGCCAACTCCTCCAGTGTTGCGGCGCTTTGGTGCAAATTTAACAGGAAACCAGAGTGCAGATGCCAGATATCAGGTTAATTTGGAGGTTA
>OMLB01035280.1:0-11614 GCA_900302555.1 Myripristis jacobus | reverse complement strand
CCTCTCTCCTGCTCTCCGTCCCTCTATCCGCCGCTCCACCACCACAAACCGTCTTTACCCTCCAGCCCATGGAAATCACAGGGGTGATCGAGGAGGAGTTCACAGTTGCTCGACTCTACATCAGTAAGATCAAGTCAGAGGTGAAGTCCATGGTGAAACGCTGCCGCCACCTGGAGAGCCTGCAGGTGGAGTGTCACCGCAAGATGGAGGAGACGGGCAGAGAGCTGTCATCGTGTCAGCTCCTCATTTCACAGGTGAGGGAAGGCTGGAAAGAGGAAGACAATCGGGATATCGTGAAACTGAAAAACATCCGATGGAGTAAAGGCACTTCTCCTGTAAATCCGACTTGGTTATTTTTGTTTGGTGTTAATTGGTTTGCTCTTTGCTTCATCCGGTTGCTTGGAGCCTCCATGATGTGACGTAGTAAAAATTGCCCTCTAGAGAGTTTGAATTAATTCCCGTATCAGCAAAGATCATTAATATTCAGTGTGCCCCACTTCCATGTCATAGCAAGCAGAGACAAAATTTTAATCCTCGGTTTACAAGCTTTGTCAGTTTGTGAGTGTGAAGCGTTCTCTCGGGTAGAGGTCCCTTCGCTCATCAGTATACTCTCTGCATCTGAGACGTTGTGTTCTGACTTTCAGCACGAGGCGAAGATCCGCTCTCTAACAGAGTACATGCAGAACGTGGAGCTGAAGAAGAGACAGCTGGAGGACAGTTACGACTCGCTGAGCGAAGAGCTGGCCAAACTCCAAGCTCAAGGTAGAACATTGCACATCAGGTTTGTCAAAAAAGCAGTATAATAGAGAGCGCCGTCAATATATCAGTCAGGTGAAACACCAAAAATAGATCTGCAGTTGGCAGAACCAGCCAAACTCCAGGCCTGGGCGCTGGAAATGGTTTTTGATTTTTGATTAATAGATTTGGCCAGACTCTAGGCTCAAAGTAGAATATTTCAGAAAGGTCAAGAATAAAACGCATTTAGCATATAAATCCAGTGTAGCTGTCAAAACAGGTTTGAGGTGGAATATATCAATACGTCCAAGCTTGAGGCTCAAGGGTGAATATTTTAATAAGAGTCAAATACACAACACATTAACTGCATGTGTAATAAAAATGTCTAATTCTCGGGCTCAGGTTGTAATATTTTGCCAGCATGGTCAAATACATAAAGCAAGAGCAAGGACTTAAGAGCAAGGAAGGAAATACGATTCTGGCCAGAGGCAGAAAACAGCAGATGTGTGGTCAATAAAAGGAGGCCAAATTCAAGGCTCAAGGAACAAATTCTAGCAACACATAGCATAATAAATCCATGCTCTGTAAGTCCAAACAAAGTTTTTTCCAGCCGAGCCAAACAATATTGGAGCTGTGCGAACAGCGAAACTACTATTGGGTATTCTGACTCAAAACACAGTGCAGCACAAAAATCCAATTAATCTGCATTGTAAATCTGGCTAAATCACTGACTTGGGATAGATTACGCGCACACCAGGGTCAAACATAAGGTTAATCGTCTATCACAGTCAAACAAAATAATCTCTGGACACAGTAGACAACAAATCTGTCGTTGCATTTCCGCTCCGTAGAGAAGCCAGGATGTATGATGTTGGAGCTGCCAGGAGCTGCCGCCCTGCCTAAAGAAGTTTTATCGGCTTCAATGAAGAGCTTTAGCCTGACAGAGCGCCAGAGGCCCTTCCATCCTGTCAAGAAAATACATAAATAAAGAGTAAACACTGATGTACAGTTTAGACCCCCAAAGAACAGTAGGTAGATTAGTAGTAGATTTTAAGTTTGCCCAAGGTCCAGGAGTGGGGGAGGTGGGTCATAGCAATAACAGCAGTTATTCACACGGACAGAAGTCACAAATCAATCTAAAGGCAACATCAATCGTTCTTACTGCAGAGTCTCAGAGAAGTGTATTAAATAATCCGTGGATTTAAAGCCAAATAAATCAATTTTGGCCCTTCTCCACTATCAAGCCAGACAAGCTGTGGGTCACTTGTAGAAAAACACAAGATACTGCAGGTCTGCAGATTGATGGCTCAGCCCATTGCAGTGTCAAGCATTGTAATTACATCATCAAACATCACGAGCAGTGTCACACAGTGACTGTAAGTTATACCAGTAGATGCTCCCAATCACCCTGAAGTCACAGCCAATGGCCTTATTATTGTGAGGAGTTAGGCCGCCTCTTTTCATGTAATTCTCTTTAGTCCGTCTGATTGTCTGCCTTTCTCTTCCTCCTGCTGTTTGTTTCTTTCTTCCTGCTTTGTCTTTACTCCCATAAATAGTGTGCCTGTATTTTATTAAATGTGTGTTTGTGTGTGTTCTTCAGAGACAGTGTCACAGGTGGCCAGGAGAGAGAAGCAGACAGCTGTCCAGGAATCTGCTGATATAAAGGTAACCATGACTACAGTGAGAGCAGTTTTCTCTAATGACCTTTTATCACTCACCTGCAGCGCATAACTGCAGTGTGTTGTGCGTGTGTGTGTGTGTGTGCATGTGTGCATTTATACTGTATATAAATGCCTCTGTGCATGCTGTAGCTGTCATGCATCCCGTGTCCTCTTTCATTATCAGCTTGTGTTTATGCACTTGCATGTGTTCGCACTTGTGTTTTTGCATGTTCATGTGTGCGCTGTAGTGTGCAACATGCTCCCCTTTCATTAGCCATACTGTGTGTTTTCCTCCTGTGTATCTCCATGTGTCTATGTGTCTGTGTATGTGTGTTTGTGCATGCGCAGTGCATATGTGGGCTTGCATATTCATATGTTTAGTGATGTGTATAATCATTATTTACTCGTTTGGTTTTCCTTTTATTGCCCGCCTCGTGTGGCCAAGATGTGCCTCTTCCTCTCCTCGGTGTCCTCTCTCTCTCTCTCTCTCTCTATCTCTCTCTCCTCTCTCATTCCTCATGTGTGTCTCTCTCCCCGTTGTGCTGCTCATACCTCAGAGGGCTCTGGAACAGCAGATGGAGTCGCACCGCGAGTCACACAGTAAGCAGCTTGGCCGCCTGCGAGACGAGATCAATGAGAAGCAGAAGATCATCGACGACTTAACTGAGTCAGTGCCTCATCGTTATTCCTCACCTTCTCTGACACACAGGCTGTTTGAACTGGGAGGCCAGTTCACAAGTTCACAATTTGCATAGGAGCAGGAGCAGGGCCTGAATTGAACAAGGGAACAAGCGTTGATTTGTGGTAATTTGTGAAAATCAAATAGTGGTTTTACAAAATGTGAAGTGATGAATAATAGAAATGGAAATACATACATACATACATACAGAGACCTTTCAAAGCAAAAAAGGGGCCAAAAGTGAAAAAAATTACATAAAAGCAAATCTATAAACGTGCATTTTAAGATGTCATTCTCAAAATATTCTGGCGGAACAGCATGGCAAAAGCACAGTCACCTTTATTCTTGAGTGTGAAGTGGGCAGAAAGTCCCTGCATGAGGATATCTGAGCCGTGCTCCGGGTTGTTGGAGACAAAAAGGTCACCAGTATCACTTGGGGCCAGACCTAGCTGTGTTTTAACTGTGATCAGCCACATTTTAGCTAGTTAGTCTTTTGTAGCATTTTAAGTCTTTACTTGGACCGTGAAAAGTCTCGAGGGAAACAGAGTGTGGGAGACACAGGAGGCAGAGTTTGGCACGATTCAATCCAGGCCACACATGGTTCCAGAGGCAGGGACCATCTGTGGACACATTTTAAATTCAATTCTAACCTCACAAGCAGTGAGGAAGTGGTAATATTGGGGATATGTGGTCTCACTAGATGAGTGCACATGCAGTGCGAGTGCTGCTCTAGCTGGAAGAGTGACTCAAGTGAAATGTCTGTGGGTGGTTTTTCGTGTGTTGAGAAGCCAGCGCCATGAGAAGACCTTGGAGTTGAACCGCTGCTCCTCCACATTAAGAGGAGACCGAGGTAATTTCAGGCTTCTGGCAAGGATGCTCTGTTTTTGGAGGTGTATCAGGCGCAAGCGTCTGGGAGAAGGCCTTGGAGCAGTCCCCATGGAGGGCCTACGTGTCCCGGCTGGCTTAGCAGTGCGCAGGGATCCCCCGGGAGGAGTTGGAGGCCGTCTGGGCAGCTCTCGCTCTCACCGTAAACCTGACCTGAATAAGTGACTAGAAAATGGATGGTTGGACAGATAAAATGGATGGATGGTTTGCATCTTTAGTCAGGGGGGGAAAGTTCACACAAGTTCATGAAACCTGGCCTGAAAGTGAGCCAAAACTACTGAGCAGCGCTGTTGTTTGCCCTGATTTCCAACGTGTTTAATGAAAGGCCTTTATCGATTGCCGTCAACCGTCAGACAACACCGATACTTAAAGAAAACAAAGCATTCTCAATTGCTTTATAAGTACTGTGGCATTTTGAGAAGTTTTCTAATGCCATACTCTATTGATTCCTGTAGGGAAACTCCACCTGTTCACTCAGACAGGTCTGGGTGCAGAGTCAACAACAAAGCAGCACCGCTCGAGCTCAGTGTTAGAGGTTAGGGTAAGAGGGCCATGCTCACCAGTATGAGCTCAGGTCATGTGGTTCAAGCGCAGCCTCTGTCCCATCACTGCGGCTCCATCAGGCTTCGTAAGACGTTTTTCTCTTATTTTGTTCTTGTGCAGTATTTGCTCCATCGCGTTGCAAGTGCTCTAACATGTGCAACCATCCCTGATGCTATGAAGCTCTTTAAGTCTGTGGTTGGGTAATGCTGTCGTGTCTCGCCATGAAATTGTTTCTTGGCGGAGCGGAAAGGCCTCCGAAATAGAATTCAGATCTCCTCTTGGAAGAATAGCGTGTCGCGTCCGTTCGGCAGTATCATGCCATTTAAATATGATCCTTAAAGCAGCTCCAGAGAATCCTCAGCAAATTCTGAAATTTTGAGCTATTTTTTCTATTTTTTTCTCTACCAAATTAACCCAACAGGGCAAAGTTTTCTCACTCATGGGATATTCTACCTCTGTTCACCTACCAGCTGGAGGTGTACTCCTTCCTTGAAGTGCTGTTTTTCATGTGATGTTAAAATGGTTCCTTATAAGACACATTACAAAGTGGGTGCTGAATGGCTGTAAATATGGTCACATAGGTTCAGTTTGTTACAGTGAAATGAATCATTTGCCACACTATCTACAGTTCCAACTCCTAAATTAACCCACAGAGCCCACCGTACCTAATCAGTGTTTCCATTCCTAGTTTGAATCTATTGCATGTGTGTTGACTTATCTAGAGCAACTTCAAACTAGTGCAGTAGAAAAAAGCTCAAAGTCCCACACTGCAGAATGTAAATGACAAGCAACTAATAGTAAGGAGTTTAAGGGCCAGGGACACATTGTAGTGCCCTGAAAATGTCCCCGTGACTAAAGAGAGTTAATGTTAGAGAAATGCTTGGAAAGTAGTGGAAAAGTGGAAGGATTTTTTTAAAACATAACAATCATTTGGCCCGTGAAACCCTGTCTCCTCTGTAACTGTTTCAGCCGTAACCAGAGCCAGCATCTGGAGCTGGAGCAACTGCACGATGACTTTGAACGTCTCAGGAACCAGGAGCATCACAAGAGCCGGCAGCTGGAGGAGCTGACGTGAGTCTGCTCTTTACCGGCCTGGCCAGCATTCAAATGCTTCACCATATGGAAGCCCGGGGGCGAGCTGCCTCCTTTAATTCACTCCTCCCATCGCTCTCTGTCCGTGTCTCATCCTTTTGTCTTCTTTTATTTTCTTCTATAGCTCTGCCTGTCGATCCACTTTTCTGTCTCTTTGACTGCCTGTCTCTCTCTCTCTCTCTCTCTCTCTCTCTCTCTCTGGGATATAGGAATACATTGAGCTTGTAGCTGAAATTGGCTGAGGGCTAACCCAGTAATTTCTCTCATTAATTTTCTCTCTCTCCCTCTTTCCCTCTCTCTGTTCATTATTGAATATTGGAATAAGGTAGCATCTGGCAGCTTGCATCTAATAGGCCTCTCTCTGCACTGACCTTTGCAGCCTATTGCATCAGATGGCAGATGGGTAACAGCCCGCTAGTGGGTCAGCCTGGCTGGGCTCTGTTTGTTCTTTATTCATGAATTATTCTGTAGGGAATTCAGCGCCCATTTGGACACTATGAAGTAAAGTCAAGTGTGAATTTTCTAAAATTAGCTGTCATGCTGTGCAATAATGATGACTTTTTTCTCAACCCCCCCATCTACGTGTCTGTCTGACTGTCTGTCTATTCATCTGTCTATCTTTAGATTTCTTCATGAGCGGCACGAGCAGTCCAAGCAGGATCTCAAAGGACTGGAAGAGACTGTCGTAAGTCATTATTTGGTATTAAATTCACTTGGTTGCCTTGGAAGCCAGTGATCAAGCAGATGCCCTCCAACTCCCCTCACTACCTTCACCACTCTCTCTCTCTCTCCTTCTCTCTGTCGTCTGACTGAAGGCTCGTGAACTCCAGACTCTCCACAACCTTCGTAAACTTTTTGTTCAAGACCTCACGACTCGAGTTAAAAAAGTAAGTGAGACACAAGTCGTCTGCTCAGCACCCTTAAAGCAATTTATAGATGGTGACAATAAGTGTATGTACGCTTGCCTCATACATTATAGATAGAGATGGCTGTTTTGGAACTGTATGTCAATGCAGTGGTTGAGTATGAATCTGTTGTGCTGTATAAAAAAATAATGCATTGTATGCATCCACGATGCTGAAGCGTGCATTCTCTCCCTCGCAGAGTTCAGAAATGGAGCCTGATGATAGTGGCGGGTACACCACCCAGAAACAGAAGATTTCCTTTCTTGAAAACAACCTGGACCAGCTTACAAAAGTTCACAAACAGGTACCACCAAGAAAACGCAACACAAACAAAACAAACTTTATTTATATAGCACATTTTGTGCACTCAAATGCAATGCAGTGGGCTTCAGAGATTGCATTTCAGCATAGGAACAACCACATGCCTATACAGCTTAAAACCCTTGGGACTGAATATACTCAGAATACAGAAACAAATGAGATAAAATTAACAGAAGACGTAAAAATAAATCAAAGGAAATGGCTAAGCTGAATTAAAAGGGGAAAAAGTAATATTAAAATAAGATAACATTAAGATAAGTGATAACTGAAAATAGAAAGACTGATATAAAACCATTAATAACAGGAAAAGTGGCAGAAATTAGCATTTTACCTGTTCACCATTCCAGTATAAATTAGAACAAATTGCCCACTTTGGCTGATGCATTGTGCCGTGGCCCGGCACTAAGGCAGAAATGTCTGAGCTGAATAGAATATGGGAGGAGGGCAGAAAAGAGAGAGCCAAATTAAAATACAGAGCAGTCTGTGCTGTTTGTCATTGCTCTCCTCTGGGTAAAAGTAATGCCAGCACCATCAATCATGCTTCTACCGCAACTTCAGATAAAAGTCCCCTTGAAAACAAATCAGCAGGAGGTGGTAGCCACCGCTGCCTCTGGGACAGCCAGTTCCACCGCCTAACACGCTGTTACCCAGATACACAAATGCATGAATGCTTTTGCAGGTGCACTCAGTCTCTCTCTCTCCTGTTTCTTTGCTCGCACACACACACATACACATCCTGTCAAATGCAACTATGTGGATACGCCCCGGCACAGAGACACAGGCGCACACCTTTACAGTTTTACATTTCCACTTCTAAGAGTAGCAAATTAAGCATGATGTGCTAAATGTTCTGCAGGCTGGCACAGGCGCCCAGGCACGCAGACTGGCAAGAGCTGCACTGCAGCAGCTTGTCAGGCAGAAACCTATTCTAAAGTGGCTGCTGGGAGAGGCTATCCCATCCACCACCTGCTGATACTGTGGGAAGGGAAGACGGAAGGCTCGCTCATAAATCAGCACACTGCCAGGGGGAAGCGATAAGACTCCCACAGACAGCAGTGGACAGTCCACCGAGGCTACATATGGGTTTCTCTAGCTCTCATGATTATTCCCAATGTGAAGATACAAGCTGTCTGTCTGTCTATCTACCTATCCACTCACTCACATTCACAGCAGCCGTCGTGGTTCCAGTTACAACTGATACTGTCTTCCTCCTGTGGGAGACCTGACCTCATTTTCCGTCTTTTGTGAAAGCGATTTGCCACCAAACATTAAACAAGAACCACTAACCCTCTGGTGGTTCTGCCGAATCCCAGTAACGTCAGGCTTCTTTCACTGTCAGCTAACTTTGCCTAGCTGCTGTAGCCCCAGGCACTAAGCTGCTCTGCGGGATGTCGATTAGTTTGCATAGCCACGCAGCAGCAGCAGACTCTCCTCTTGGTGCTTAGTCACTGGATTTACATTACGCTTATCTATGTTTATTAAAGGTGCTGCGTGTAATATGGTATGATCATAAAATCAATTCAGTGTGGATTTCAAGTCATCGTCAGAACCATAGGCAAGCAAGATAATCCTGCTGAAGTGATTGGTTTTACATAGTGTGCGACCATGTTGGATTTTACAAGACACCTGGTGGACTGCTTTATTTTCAAACAGGAGATTCCTGTGCAGCACAAACACAAAGGCAGCGCTGCTCTTCTACCGCAAACAGAGTTAGAGCTATAAGACTTTTTTGCAATAGCAGATGGTGGAACGGATGAAAGACAGGCAGAAAAATCAACTCTGGAGGGGGGGGAGGGGCAGGAACATCCTTTTTGGAACAGAATGGGTTTTTGAGAAATTGATTGTCTTGCACTATAAATACTACCGACAGGAGACAGGAGCTGTGCCAGTCGTTCATGGTACTAAAGTTTCTCAGTTAAATTGACAATGATATACTGAGGTTTAAAATGGCACACAAAAGACCTCTAAAGGGATAAAAAAAACTATTCATTTATTTTGTCTAATGCAAACATGAAACCTAACTAGTCCTAGAACAACATGAATATGTGCGTTTGTGCGTGTGTTACAGCTGGTACGTGACAATGCAGATCTTCGCTGTGAGCTTCCAAAACTGGAGAAACGCCTTCGGTCTACGGCTGAGCGAGTTAAGGCCCTGGAGGGCGCACTGAAGGAAGCTAAAGAGGGCGCCATGAAGGACCGGCGTCGCTACCAGCAGGAGGTGGAGCGCATCAAAGACGTGATGAGAGCGCGCAACCCCCTCCGCCGGCCCCACGCCGCACAGATCGGTAACACACACACGCAACATTCATTTCACCTCTGTGTCTCTATGTTGTCGCACACACACATACATCCACCAGCAGTGATCTATACATAACATGGCCCGTTGTGTCATTTTAATAAAAGCCACATAATCTCAGATGAGATGATCACATAACAAATCCCCTAATCTTCTAATCTGTCAATAGTCAGTGATCCATCAAATCTGACCTGTTGGTATCAGAACAGAGTTTTGAAAAATTATTACAGTGGAGGTTGAAAACATTCATTCTTGCAATTCAGTCCCTAATCAAATCACACACACAAACTGTTTCCATGTCAACAAGCCATTCCACTTGTTTTATGAACAGTCCTTGTTGATTGATTATTGCCGTTTAAATTAATGTTGATATGTATGCAAAAGGCTGGTCATGTTGCACCTAAGAATGCTATTACATGCGCACCATGTGCGTGAAAATTAATATTGCTAGACGTTTTGTTTCACTTTTAAAGTCACAATGAAATGAAAGTGACTCTTTCAACTGTCTTCATGCGAGAATGTTTGCAATCAATACTAAATAATTTATAAAATTTGTAGGTTTTTTTTTCTGTATTTTTATATCAAAATCCCATTACTTCTGTGTGTCTTCAGATGAAAAATTTAAACCTATAAAAACATCCCATTTTTGAACAAAGAGCCCGTCCTGTCAGGTAAACCTGCCTTTGTGCATTATGTTTCAGCTCTTTAAATATGACAGCACCTGTTTCATCGGGAAACACGACAAATTAAGGAAACAAGAGCCTCTAAAAAAGCCGTTTCATTGTGACTTTAAAGCCAGAAGAAGTGAAGTAATAAATGGTTGAATGAAAGAAGAATAAATGGATCAGCCAATAAATCAATTTTGTTTTGCCGCCGACAGCCAAGCCTGTGCGTCCTGGCCACTACCCAGCATGCTCTCCCACAAACCCCTTCTTCATACGAGGATACAGCGATCAACCCATTGCATTCAGCAACGCTCTGTTCAGCAACAGTAACAACCAGCCGGCTGCTCCTGCGGCTCCTGCTGCTCCTGTGGCTCCTGCTTCTCCTGTGGCTCCTGCTGCTCCTGCTGCTCCTGCGGCCCCTGCGGCCCCAGAGAATGAGCCCGAATCACCACAGGCCAACTCCAACCAGAACAGCCCCATCAAGCATATTGATGACCAAAACAACGACACGCATGACGGTGTTCAGAACAACATGTGAGTGAAACCAGTGGTGTGCAGACGGATGAGCAAAAGCCATGCAGACTCTTGAATGTGATACAGTGAAGGGATCGTTGTAAAACATTTACTGTTTTTGATGCAGAATCACTCGTTTTTCAAAAATCTTGCCTGATGAATTACTACAAGGAAAACTATAGCTTTAATGAATGATGGCAAAGAATTTATATTACACTTTAGTGTGTATCTGTTACAGGTGCACTTCACCCAAAATACCCCCCACCCCCACCCCCCAGAGTTCTGTGTGATTTGGTGAGGTTTCCAATCTGCCACAGCATCTATTTGGGTCTAATTGGCATTGTTTTTGGAAAGAGCTGAGGCTGTTAAGTTTTCAACCCCGTCATTTTCAAAGGTTTGAGCTAGAAAAATCAATACCCACCTAGCCTCAATGTATTCGGGCGCTAGAAGACAGACAGATTGTGGCAAACTGGAAACCACACCAAATCACGCAGAAACTGTCTGGATTAATAGATTGAGGTAAGGGTAAGTGTGAAAATGTCTTTTTTTTTGTAGTCCTTTGGGTGAATGGTTCCTTTTACAATCAATATCGACAAATTCCTGCATGATAACATTGCACATTTATTTCAGGAAGCTTAAATCAGTGTCAAAACAAAACAGTCTCATTTACATGTAGCTTTCTGTCTGTTCTCTGTAGGCTTTCAGCTGAACCAGCGAGCCAAACAGACAAGGCCGCGGAGATGCTCGATTCAGAAAATGGTGAGCGCTACTCACATTATGTCAGTTAAGATAATGAGGAGTATCATGATCAACAAGGGCAATTTCACTTGTTATTACGACCATTTTTATGATACTTTGGCCCAGTTGCCAATTCCACTTCTTCTCGTCTCAGTTGCAGTTATGCCGTCGTATCGGCCATTATGTCTGCACATTGTTTTATATACTCTTACCGAGTGCCGGCTGTTCTGCCAATTTACAGCGATGGCCCCACTGGTACAATAATGATTCTGTTTTTGTTTCGTTTTTTTTGTTTTTTTGTTTTTTTTGTGCATTCTTGGTTCTATGGTCTTGTGTGGTAGGTCTATAATTGGTGTCTGAGTTATGTGAAGTCTCAGTGAGAGCAAGTTTTAATAAGGGTCAGCGGTGTCCATACAGTAAACAGGCAATTATTATTCATATGCACTGTGTAAGAGGAGGCTCTCTGTCTCTTCCTCTGTGTGTGTTTGTGAGTGTGTGTGTGTGTCTTCAAGTCACGGTATCTGTGTCTCCATATGGCTCAGTGTGTTCACTATATGTGTGGTTGTCTGGGTGCCAGACAG